>JABUQX010048311.1:0-10000 GCA_015478945.1 Trachelipus rathkii
TAAAATTTTATACAATATTCCAGCGCTTTATACCGGTACATCTGAAACCGGTTCATCGGTTCAACATTTTTTGTTGAACATTATAAAATAAATTTAATCTTATAGTTTTTTTTTGTGTCTCAAGACACTATTTTTGTACTAAGTACTTGTACTAGTACAATATTTTTACTTGTACAATCTATATTGTACTTGTATTATAAATCAACATTTAATCTGATAAATTTAAATATTTTAATATTTTAGTGTCTGAAGACACATTTTTCTCTGTTGATATATTTTTGAATTCTTGATTAAAAATGGCTTCCCCCATGTCTGATTTATCAGATAGTGACCTCAAAGTCTATGGGGCACACAAAAAATCACGCAAAACATTACGGAGTCGTGCTACCAAGGCTATTAACGAGGCCAATAATAAATTATTAGATCCAAACTCTCAAATTAAGGACTTAGAATATACTATAACTCACTTAGAAGAGTTAGATATTAAATTAGCTGAAATTGACGATAACATCGCCCAATTTTTGGACGATGAGAATTCATTAATTGATGATGAAGAAAATTATTCAAGGCATACTGCCTTATTAAAAACCATTAATGCCATTAAATATCAAATTAAAACACTTACTAAACCACCTTCGCGACCAGCTTCGCGTCCTACATCACCAATTGTTCCGGCTACCCCTAGAGAGCCGGAAGCATTTAAACGCCCCATTAAAAAACTACCTACTTTTAGTGGCAATATTTTAGAATATGCCTCTTTCATTGAATCATTTGAAAACTATGTCGGAAGTCAGAATTATTCTGACCTTAGTAAACTCGATTTATTATTGGACTGCCTTCAAGGCACAGCAAAACAGATGGTATCTGGCTATGCCATCACCGGTGATAATTATAAAGTTATTCGAGGTCTTCTTAAAAAGGATTTCGATAACCCCGCAAAGGTCAAGGAGAACTTAATATTAAAATTAACTACATTAACCCCACCAAAGTATGAATACTCTGATTTGTATGCTTTTAAAGCCGATGTACATTGCTATGTCGAATCTTTGAAAGTCAAGGGCATGACCGTCAATGACGATACTAGCTCTACTATATTGGGTGTTTTAATGGCCCAAAAATTGCCTTCACAAATTAAAGAAAAGGTTAAATGGGAACATGTCGGTAAAGATTGGACCCTTGATTTCCTTTTTGATATGTTAAACCAGGCCTTATCAGTTTTAGAGGCCTCAGGTCAAACATTATCCAACAAGGACAATAAAAATCCCCCTAAAAAATCTGAGCATACTTCACCTTCCAATAATAAATGGAAGGGACAAGGGGCCAAACCCAAACAATCAACTATATTAAATACAAATGTGAACTCACCACCTCAAAAGTCCAATAATAAACCAAACTACCAACCTAACCAAAATAAACCTAACTTTAATAACAACTTTAATAGGTTTAACAATAATAATTCCCCTCACCATCAAAATAAACCCCCATATTATAATAACAATCAAAATTACCATCAAAGTCGCCCTTCAAATAATTATAATAACACTTTTTATAATAATAATAATCAAAATAACCCTATAAAATGTCGGTTCTGTAACAGCAATCACTACACTGCCAACTGTAGTCTTTTAAATACCCTTGAACTTCGTAATCAATTAGTTAACAATCACCGTTGGTGCCGAAAGTGTTTAGGTGCCAACCATCCTACACCTGATTGTCAAAACACTAAAAAGTGTTATACTTGTCAGTCTCCAGAACATCATACTGCCCTTTGTCCCCAATATAAAAAACCAGAGTATGTTACAACTGTACCCCAATCCGCCTCAAACCACCTAACTTCCACCTTGTTGGCTCAGAGTCACGGTGTAGCTCTTCCCATAGCGGATTTAAAAATAAATAAAGGAGACAAACCCATCTTGGTTCGAAGTATTTTCGATCAAGGGAGCCAGGTCTCGTTAATATCCAGATCAGTGGCTAAAATATTAAATTGTATTCCTCATTCCACTATTAACATCTCCATAAACGGAATTAACAAAAAGGGCACTCCTTCAGTACATGATGTGGTCACCTTAAACATCAGTACCAAGGAGGGAGTGATACCTATTTCTGCTGTTATAGTAGATCGTCTTCCCAACGATCTTAAAATACCTGGGCTTGTGAAGACCACACAAATGCTCAGACAATATCGTATCCCCCTTGCCAATCCTTATCCAACTTCAGATGTTATTACGGACATTGGCTTGCTCCTGGGATCCGACAACCTCCCCCATTTTCTCCAATCATATGAGAAAATAAACAATGTAAATTTGCTAAAAACCAATGTAGGTAATATTATTTGGGGCAAATTACCCTTTGCTTCTGGTGGCACAGATTCTCAAGTCACTATTGTATCTTCTTTTAGGGCCGAAGTCCAATTTTTTTATCCTATAATTAGTTTTAGCCATTCTAATCATAAGAATAATGATCATTCTTCCTTTCTCCCTATAATTGAGGAAGAACCATTACCTTTAGTTGAAAATCCTCCCCTCTCTATAACTGAGGCAGAGGACTCTTTAAATTTAAATCCTTCACCTCCCCTCGAAGATGCCGAGGGAGGGGAAGTTGTAAATAATGCGCATCAACTTTCATATTTTTCCCAAGAGGAATATTTAGATTTAGTAAATAGGTTTAAGGTTTTGTCTGCCTCGGACGAGGCTTGTGAAATTGATTCCCCCATTAAAAGTACAAAAAATATGAATTTTGCCTCAACTGAGGTCGGTGATGAACATCACCTTTCTGAAAAAAATATTATTTCCCCCTCAAAAAGTACAAAAAATATGAATTTTGTCTCCTCTGAGACTTGTGAGAACTCTCACACCATTAAAAATATTGATCAAAATATTTTATCTGCTTCAGCTGAAGCTTCTAGTACTGATTCTGCTTTAATAAAAAATATAGAAAATATAAAAAATTCCTCAGCTGAGGACTCTATTCCCCCTCCTTCTGTAATTACAGAGGAGGAATATAACAAAAACTCCATAGACGACCTTGATCGTTTATGGTCTCTCTCCCATATTGGAATACTACCTGATGAGCAGTTTACTTTAGCTGAAAAGACTACTCTTGAATCATTTAAGGAAAATTTGCGCTTCATAAATGGGAAATATGTAGTGTCATTGCCATGGCGTACAAATCATCCCACTTTACCAGATAATTATTCCTTGTCGAAACGTCGACTCTACAGTGTACTAAAACGGCTCAGGACTGAACCCGAATTATTAAAATCATATAACGATGTGATAAAGGAACAGCTGTCCCTTGACTTCATCGAGGAAGTAAAACCTTCCACCCCCCTCCATCCT
This sequence comes from Trachelipus rathkii, assembly GCA_015478945.1. Taxonomy (NCBI): domain Eukaryota; kingdom Metazoa; phylum Arthropoda; class Malacostraca; order Isopoda; family Trachelipodidae; genus Trachelipus; species Trachelipus rathkii. Next base: position 3,339 of record JABUQX010048311.1, read on the forward strand.
GAAGCCAAGTTACATTACTTACCTCATCATGGGGTGCGCAAAAATTCCTCTACAACTAAACTTCGTTTAGTCTATGACTGCTCATCCAATAACCCCAGTTTAAATTTCTGTTTACACAGTGGTCCTTCTCTGATAACAGATCTGGGAAAATTATTATTAAAATTTAGAATAAAAAAGTACGCAACTTCTTCAGATATTGAAAAAGCCTTCTTAGGCATTCGTTTAGCAGAAAAGGATCGAGATTCAACTCGTTTCCTATGGGTCAGAGACCCCTCAGACCCCCAATCGCCTATAGTGACATATAGGTTTAAATCAGTACTATTTGGAGCAACTTGTAGTCCATTTTTATTGGCAGCATGCCTCCATCACCATGTAAATAAATCCCAAACGGCATACAAAGATGCCATATTAGAACAAATTTATGTAGATAATCTCTTCGGTACATTTGACACCGAAGAGGAAATAAAACACTATTTTTTTGAAACCAGATCCTTGTTTGCAGAGGCTGGTTTAAATTTAAGAGAGTGGGCTTCCAACTCATCTCTCGCTACTTCTATGTTTCAAGAGAAAGAATTGGGCATAGAAGAACCTTGTTTAAAAATTTTAGGTATGGAATGGGATACTTCTTCCGATACCATGTCTTACCCCACTCGTAGCTTCGACCCAGAAGCCAATACCAAACGTAAAATACTACATAATGTTGCATCTGCATTTGATCCTCTTGGTGTTTTGTCACCCGTAGTCATAAGAGGCAAAATGCTTTTACAAAAAATTTGGAAATTAAAACTTGACTGGGACCACAAGATCCCCAATGATCTTCAAAAAGAATGGAGATCACTTGTGGTTCAATTTGAACAATGTTTAAACCTAAAATTGCACAGGCAACTTATATACTCTATTAGCGTGGAACTCCACGCTTTTTCCGATGCATCTGGCTCTGCATACGGTACCGTGGTGTATGTAGTCTCTTGTGCAGACTCAACACCCATATCAAAAATATTATTATCAAAGTTAAAGTATCCCCCATTAAAGAGCTTTCCATCCCCCGATTAGAACTTATGGGAGCTCTATTATCATCTCGCATGTTAAAATTTATTAAAGAAACGTTTGTAAATATATTAAACTTTGAGAAGATATATGCTTGGTGTGATAGTCAAGTCACCTTGCAGTGGATTTTCTCCCAAAAACAACTCCCCACCTTTAACCAGAACAGGGTGGACGAGATTCGAAAAAATGTTCCCTCTATAGAGTGGAAATATGTCCCTACACAGGACAACCCCGCTGACCTCGCTTCTCGCGGGTCAGATTGTAAATATTTAGCTTCTGATTTATGGACATCAGGTCCAACTTGGCTCTTAAATCCCTCAGACTGGCCAGTCTGGAGGGAACATCCTTCCTCTTCACAAAATGAAGAAGAAAATTTAATCTCTGTGACAGTTACTCCTGTTGAAAGTATACTGAACAGTGAGAACTATTCATCTTATAATAAAATTATAAAAATAACAGCTTTGGTATTTAGGTTTATAAATAATTTGAAAAATTCTGTAAATAAATCCTCTTTAAATAAATCAATTATAAAACCTGAATTTTCCCATCAACTCTCCATTGAGGAGAAACAAATTTCTGAGTCATATTGGATCAAATATATGCAAAATCTGCATTTTCAGTCTGAAATAGACTGTTTAAAAAATAAAAAAAAACTTACACATTTGTGTAAACAGCTTAATATAATATTAGTAAATGGTATACTCAGGTGTGATAGAAGGTTAGGAAACTCCTTCCTACCTTATGACACCAAATTCCCTTATTTACTCCCAAATAATCATCATTTGATAAAACTCATCATATGGGACACCCATATGTCCTTTCATCATTTAGGAACTTCTGAGCTCCTTTTAATAATACGCAGAAAGTATTATTTTTCCCATATGAGAACTAATATTAAAAAGGTCACAAGACCATGTATTTTGTGTAAACGTTTGCAAGCTCTTCACTTTAGGTCTGCCCCTCTGGCTGCTTTGCCTAAAGTAAGAGTTATAAACACCAAACCATTTACTATTTTGGGAGTTGACCTGACAGGTCATTTTATAATAAAAACTTCGAAAACAGCTACTTCAAAATGTTATATCGTATTATTTACCTGTGCAACGACTCGAGCAGTCCATCTCGAGCTCGTTTTAGACAATAGCACAGAATCCTTTTTGAGATCATTCCGCCGTTTCATGGGTAGACGTGGTGTCCCCTCTGTCGTTTATTCAGATAACGCCACCTACTTCCATGCTTCATCTGATTATTTGAAACAGTTACATAGTTTACCATCAGTAAAACAATTTTTTAATCAATACTCCATTACATGGAGGTTCAATCCTGCTCGTAGCAGCCACTACGGAGGATTTTTTGAGCGTCTAATTGGATTAACCAAACTCCATTTGAAACGTACCCTTACTAATGCCCTCATCACTTATGATGAATTTTATACAATTATAATTGAAGTAGAGGCGGTTTTGAATTGCCGTCCTCTCACATTTGTAGGGGATGACCTCCATAGTGAGGAACCACTCACCCCTTCTCATTTATTAACAGGGCATAAATTAAATTCGCTCCCAGTTCCAGAGGAACTTATTGAAATGGATCCCACATATTTAGATCCTATAAAAATTGGTAAACGCTACAAATACATCCTCTCCCTTGTAAATAAATTTAAAATTAAATGGGAAAAGGATTATTTATTAAATTTAAGGCAATCTTACAATAAATCTGATCGCCCAAATGTAACTGTCGGAGACGTCGTCCTGGTGGAAGATGACGGTCCCCGTTTAAAATGGAAATTGGGAATTGTAAAAGTTTTACATACTTCCCCTGATGGTTATGTACGATCGGTTTCCTTGAGTACGAGAACAGGTGAAATTACTCGCGCAGTCATTCATCTTTACCCTTTGGAAATTCATAGTAACATTTATGATTCTTCTACAGAAGAAGAATCACCCACAACATCAAGTTCTCCCCCTAGGAACCGCCGCCAGGCTAACATCCTGGCTTCCCGTCGGATCAAAGCTATATTCGATTCGAAATAAGCTTCGACGACAACCTTATTAGCCATTTAGACAACATTAAAAAACTTATCATATAAAATCTCTTGCTATTGATCATTAAAAATAATCTAATAAATTTCTTACTTATACTTTTTATTTCGAAAGTTAATTGCGTTCGTCCTTTGGATGGAGTTATTATTTGATACCAACAACGTTTTAAAATGTGATTTCGAGAGCCTTGCATATTCATCTCCTAATACATACCGAAATTTGTTAGGAACAAAGGTAAATATGTAAATCCTTTGAAGTAGGAAAAAATTGAAGGAAAGCCTTCAATAAATTAAAAAGCAGCTGTCTTGGAGTTGAAAAAGTCCCTGTGGGAAGGGGTCGTCCGTGATAAGCGCTATCATGTGTCTCCTTGACTAAAATTGCTGCTGGTGGAATGTTTACAATGTAAACCCACCTTCCCAAGTTTTTTTTGTTAAGTTTAGAAGGATGTTTTTTGAGATTTGAGTATGCAAGACTTGAGGGTCATATTTTATCACTGCGTATGGGTCAATTTGGCTTTCATCCTCCTTTTCGGACGCGGTTCACTGACGAATAAAGAGTATACTTATTTACTATATTTTCTTTCACTAAAACTTACGAAAACAAATCATATTTTTTCTGTTGGTTCCTTTGGCTGGGGAATTTAATGTCGTAATTTATTTAAATTACTTCATTTGCCACTTGTGGCCAGTTTTCCTTTTGGGTTTTGATGACTGGATTCGCGAGTGGTTGACTTGCGATCGTGATCAAGGGAATTGTGAATGCATTAGTCATCGCTATTTCCTCTTAAAAATTTGTAAATAATAATCTTAATAATCATTTTTTATATAAAAGTTCAAAAAATTATTTTGTGAATCGGTGTCATTTTTGAACCAAAAAATTTCAAAGTACCGGAAAAAATCATAAGAGTAAAGTACCCTTTATAATTGGACTACGTCCTTGAAATTCACAATATTAATTCATCTAATAATATATAGTAAAAGTCCCAAGTTTGGGATTCCTGGGTTACCTGTAACCCCTAAAAATGGGGTTAGGGGCTGGAGCCCCCCCCCCATGCCATTTTTGTCAATTTTTTCACCGGATTCTTCTTATTCATGTCACAAACTATTATTATACCAATTTTCAGCCAAAAATAATATATATTTCATATGTATATATATATATATATATATATATATATATATATAAATATATATATATATATATATATATTATATATATATATATAATATATATATATATATATATATATATATATATATATATATATATATATATTTCTATAATATATTAAATATATTTAATATGTACATATATATATATATATATATAATAAATATATATATATATATATATAATATATATATATATATATATAAAAAAATATATATATATATATATATTTATATAAAAAAAATATATATATATATATATATATATATATATATATATATATATATATATATATATATATATATATATATATATATAATATCTATTTCTCTATATATAAATAAATAATTAATTATATATATATATATATAAATAAATTTAAATTTAATTAATTAAATATAATATATATATATATTATATATTATATATATTATATATATATTATATAAGTTAGATATATATACACAATACCTCTTGCTCCCAAAATTGATAAAAATGAAACTGATACAAAAAGCCGGTTTACATTTAACTTTCTTTTGACGAAGTTTTGAAATCTCAAACTTTCTCAAATTATACTAAAGATATAGAACTACATTTTGATAGCATTTTATATTGATCAAAGTTGTATTTTCTTAATTATAGACATATTTAAACAACTTGCCAAAATAGGCTTCTCAAAATACTGAAAATTCATATCTGAAAGTTTTCCTTCCCCCTCCTCGTTAACCAGGTGCTCCATGAGTGCCAGACTTGGTTAGTATTTCAAGTTGGTCTTAACACTCCAATCTTTCATTTACGTAAGTGTCATTGACCTCCTTCAATCGAAAGGTCAAGAATTGACCCCAGCTGACCTTTCAATTTTTCTACATAGAAATATTAATATTTTAACTCACAAAGGTGCTAGAGACTTGATTCTTATATCAAATTGATCAGTAGAGAATACTGGTTCTTTTAACTGTTGTTAAAATTGATAATTATCCTTAATTAAAAAATTACAATTATATTATAATCTCTATGGAATAAAAAATATCGAGTTGACAGCATGTGATGAAAGTGCCAAAGACCGCCATCATAAACTTTCGATACTTTTTGTAACAAATTCATATCAATTTATTCAATAAATTTATTTATTTAGTATATAGTTTGAAATTTGCTATCTTTTGATATCCAATTCGTAATTGTAACATCATTAATTCAAAGTGATGTTTATTTGATTAATTGCTTGTCGGTAACTCTTTTCGCATCTTCTCTATCGAGTATAAAAAGGAGCGATCGGAGGTGGCGAGCACTCATTCTTAATTACTGCACCTTCAACAGTAGACTCTGTCCTCTTAATTTGCATTCCGAGTCGAATCAGAAATTCTTCAAGATTCATTTATATTGCAGTATCGAGTAATTAATATTTGATGAGGCTTATTTTTCAAACGAGCTTCCCCATTCAATTTTTAGAGGTTCCGCGCCATTTTTTGGAGGCGTCCTACCGATGTTTAATTCAGGGCTGTTGAATCTTTTTTTTTATAAATTCACAGCGGCAATATTGAAAACCTTTCCTTCCGTTAAATGGTGATCGTAGGAAATTTTTTGTGTAGTTAATGTCATTTATTACGCCTTTCTGGACAACTTAGGAATCCCCACTAATGACTTCGTGTCACCCTTCTTTCCTTGCAGGTGTTAGCAAAAAAGGCAATAGTTTTTTGATTCGCTTCATGTCATTTTTTGATAAATGCCATAATTTTTTATATTAACTCAGCCTCTTCCTTTTGTGTTGTTCTGTTAAGAACAATACAAATTGATCGTGGGCCCACGAGTTACTATATAACATTATGGTGTTTCTGTTAGAATAGTTCTCAAGGTTTGAATTAAATTCGATTGACCCACGTTTTTTTAGTCATTCGGTTTCTATCACTGAATACTAAAAATCCGCGCCGATCATCTTTCAAACCATCTTTTATTTTATTTCGTCTTAACTTTAGTGTCCAGTTTTATTATATTAGGATGGAGATATCTTCGAGGTTTTTATCTATCTTTTATCCTACTCTCTCTCTCTCTCTTCGGTGAAAGCTTAAAAGTATGATATTTACACACACATTTTTACCCAACGTGATGTATACTGATTTTTGTTTATTTTTTTAAACATACAAACAATAAAATCGCACTCAAAAAAGTAAGCAAAAACGCAAAAAGGGAAAATTGAAAAGATAAAGGATTTTGGGAAATTTTAATATAAGGGGAATACTTAGAAAATTCCAAACTCAAAGATTTGAATAAAAAATAATAATAGAGAAAATAAAGAGTTAAATAAAAGTAAGCAAAAACGTAAAAATCGAAAAGGTGAAATTCATTATAATAAATATCTTCTAAATAAAAAGTTTGTCATTGTTAAATTCAAAAATATCAAATTTTGTCATT
>JABUQX010048311.1:17500-30000 GCA_015478945.1 Trachelipus rathkii
AGGAAGCAGCAGAATTTTGTGTATCCCTGTTGCATGCCTGTTAATAGTCCAATGACCTTCAGGCCCCTACACATGTGCCATTTAAGTGTTGTTTACTCAACTAGGTTAGGTACAGAACTCCTTCTTTTGTATTTTTAGAATATGCCACAGGAACAGACGGAAAAACATTACCTATATTGAGTAGCGCTGCCTTGAGACTACGTTGGAAGGAATTAATAAACAGATGCCACTCTGCTGGTTTATGCTCATGTCCCAATGCCTGTCCCAATAGGCCATTCACATCCCGGCAATATACAATGCCATCTTTCTGCGCAAAATAGTTGCAAAACTACCTCTATCTGCCTCTAAATTAACTAATGTTTACACCTTTCTCTAATAGATTCCAGCCTGAGGCCTAGAAGCCAGCAATTCGGAGTCTGTTTTTAAGAGCTTTAGATATCGTACAAGATCGTTAAGCTCCCACTGTGTGATTTCATGTTGTGAGCATATCATAGATGTTGATGATTCAAAGTCAGGTACTTCATACCTTGTGTATGCATCGGAGGGGTCATCTCTGAGTCCAACATTAAATTCATCGGGAGGTGTAGGTACAGGAAGATCATCTGAATGAGGAACTGGACGCATTGCGGTGTGTAGGTTTGGATACAGGATATAATGTTTGGATTTTGAAGAGAACGCAGCTGCACATTTGTCAACAGAAGTAACACTCTCCTTGCAACGTGATTTGCTCCGTTCCGTCAAATCATAGTACAGCTATTTCATACTACGTTTTCCTTTTAACCAGATTCTCAGGTTCCTGGAACATGAATTGCAGCATACATGCAGAGTCCAGGACTTATCCTGGTCCACAACTTTACATCCAAAGTACAATTCATAAGCCTTTCTAACTAATGGTGACAAGGTACATTGTTGCGTCTTAAATGTAAGTTCTCCACGACACTAAAGAAAATTAGATTAGGGCTATTTTTAACACTGACGTGGCATTATAAAGAGTTTGACAGCATATAATACGTTTGTTATAATAATTATTTCCTATTATTGTCTTATAGCAATATTATAATTTCGAATATAAACCTGAAAATAGAAATAAAATATATATACTAATATATATAATATAATTATATATATATATATATATATATATATATATATATATATATATATATATATATATATATATATATATATATATATATATATATATATTATATATATTATATATTTATTATTATATATATATATATATATATATATAGTATATATATATTATATTATATATATATATATTTATATATATATATATATATATAATATATATATATATATATATTATTATATAATATATATTATATTTATATTACAACACTAAGTCACTCAAATTCCAAACCATACTGAACAACATACAAAAGCACGTGGGAGGAAACATCTGCTAACAAGAAAATGGGAAATAGTGTAGTTTTCAAATTCACCAATTCCACCAATTTGATACCTGGTAGACAAAATATAAGCACAGATCTGTTCTTTTCATGCAAGAATAAACAAGAAACGCACATTTTTATGTGAAGGACATTTTTCATGTTGTACAGTGTTATTTTATTTTTTATTTACTTTTACTGTTTGTATTAAATTTATTTATTTTTTAACTTTTATTTTTTTTTTCAACAAATTATTTTTCATTTATTTATTTATATTTATATTTTGTTACGAAAATATAATTATAATTATTTTATATTTTTCTTTTGAAAATTAACTATCTATGTGTCATTATTATTTGTTTTCTTTTGAACATTAACTATGTGTGTTTAATTATTAAATCATTAAAAAGTTTTTCAAAATAAGTTTAAATATTTTATTAATAATTTGTGTTTTTATTGACCTTAATTAAAGAATTAAAGCAGTAGCGCAGACCACTCACCCCACCCATTCAACAATTCATGTTCAACTGATCTATTGCTTCAAGTCATATGTAGACCATTTTTTGTACTAGAAATAATTTCTCAATATAAAATATCATAGTAAGTAGGAAGGTTTATTGACCCTGAAGCAGTAAAGCAGTAATGTAAACTACCCACCCCACCCCTCGCATCCATCCATGATCTATTGCCTCAAGTTACATATGAACCTTCATTTTGTGTAGACATTACTTAAAATAAATTCCTTGTATAGAAATATAGTAAAGAAGAAAATAAAAAACAAACAAAAAAACAAAAATGTTTTCATATTTAAAGCATTTATAACATAAGCACAAACTACATAATCGTTGACATACAAATTTTTAACATCAAATATATTTATGTTTATTCAAAGAAACATTATTTGAAAAACATTTGATGAAATAAATACAGTATACGCAACATAAATTAGAACTGATCGGTTGTACATAATGAACATTATTATATTTTATACAGCCATTCACTAACATATTGGAAAGGACCAGATGGCACAGTTACATATATTCTCCACCTATTTCAAGATTGTTAATTAATATGTAATTAAACAAACGTATTTTTTTACACTTCGAGATTATGATCTATTAATGCACGAATCTTTGCTAAGATTCTAAAACGAGTTTGTGAGGTGTTAATTGCATGAAGCATGTCATATGCGAAACATGACGAACAGGGTCATCAGATGCGTATAAATGCATCTGTAACAGAGGGTACAGAGACTACAAACTTTGATATTGCATTAAAATATAATAAGATGAAACTTATACTGGAAGGAGATACAGATAAAAATTTATTACTGCAAATAATTACGTATATGATCACTATAGATACCATATATTGTTCAAAATATGGATTGTAACGCAAAATGCTTATTAGTTACATGACCACTTTCCTTATTCCTCACTAACCCTCTTTCTTTTCACCTATCTTTCTTATTACATTTTAAGCTTAGATCTATCCAGACCTATGCAGATTAAACATACCAACCTAATACACATATCTTGTTAAATAGAGCACCTCTCTCCTTATTACTTTCTAATCATCTTTCTTTATACATATCTTTCATAATATATCGCCTAACTTAATCTGACCTATCCAGACTAAACATACCAACCTGACACATCTAAATTATCAATTATATGGCTACTTCCCTTCTTCAACTATCTTTCTTGCAACCTATCTTTCTTAATACTTTGTTTACCTTAGCCTAACCAAACCAAACTAAACATATTGCCCTATCACATACACACACACGCGCGCGCACTCGCACACATAAAAGCATAGCCTCTATGTATCTTTACTGATGCTTTGAGTATCTTAGTATAACCAAACCCAACCTGGTTTAACATACTATAATAATACACACACAGGATATTAATTGTAGAGACACTTTTATATTCTTATCTAACTATTTTTCTTAATACATTGTCTAGCCAACCCTAATGCATCCTTACAGTTCAAATGACTGTTGTTTCTATAATGTCATGATCTGTATCCCGTTTTCTAAACGTGGTTGGCTAACATTTATATTTTAATATATTTTATTTTGAAAGTTAAAACATTTATAATTTTCACATATTAACAAACCGTTTAATTTGTATGCGTTAACTTTTTTTTTTTTTTTAAGTTTTTATTATTTTTATGTTTTTATTTTGTTATTATTTTATGTTTTTATTTTGTTTGCTATGTTACATTTATATTTTGTTTTAAGTTTTTGTTATTTCATGTTTTATTTTAAATTCATATATTGTTTAAAATTTTTAGTTACTCAAAAATATATATTATTCTACATTTATACTTTGTGTAAGGTTTATATTTATTTATATATAAAAAAAACTTATTTATTCTTAAATTTTTATTTCAAAACTTTTTATTTTTAAATTTAATATAATTAAAAAAGTTAAAACATTTTATGTTTTCAGTAATTTTTTTATTTTTATTAAAAATTATGTGCTTTATTGATCCTGAAGCAGTAAAGCAGTATTTGAAACAAATTACACCATATATATATATATATATAATATGATATAATATATATATGTATATATATAGTATAATATATATATATATATATATGAAGAGAGAGAGAGAGAGAGAGAGAGAGAGAGAGAGAGAGAGAGAGAGAGAGAATGCTAGTCCCTCGGTGTGATATATTTATTATAATGTGTAACTCATAGTTACACCTTATAATAAACTGTATCACACCGATGGACTAGCTTCTCTATAAATTTGCAAATACAATTAGTAGTTTTTCATTACTATATATATATATATATATAATAATATATATTTATATATATTTATATATTATATATATATATATATATATATATATATTATATATATATATATATATATATAAAATATAAATATAAATATAAATATAATATAAATATAAATATATATATATATATATATATATATATATATATTATATATATAAATATAATATAAATATAAATATATATATATATATATATATATATATATATATATATATATATATATATATATATATATATATATATATATATATATATATATATTTAATCGTAAAACCTACCTTAATATTATTGTTGAATAGTAAATTGATGTTTCTTGTCAGAAAAAAAAGGCGTAAGTAAACATCTTATATACAAGATTTTCATCACCCGTCACCATAATGGATATTTAAAAATATATTTGGTATATTAACAAAGCATAATAAATAATGTAGAAGTTTGAAAAATATCTCAACTTTTAAGATTGTTAACCTTGATCATTAAAAGTAATAATTATTTTTGTCTACTACATTCCTTTTAATACGGAAAATTATCAAAACAACATGTGAAATATCTCTACTTTAAGATTTTATCTTATTTTAAACATTAGAAATGTCATTTATTTTAGATCCCAACATCCAACTGGGAAATTCTTCTCCTTCTTCTTCTAATAATAATAATAATAATAATAATAATAATAATAATAATAATAATAATAATAATAATAATAATAATAATAATAATAATAATAATAATAATAATAATAAATTATACTGTATTTAAGCTGTTCAAAAGTAACGTGTCATTCTAATACACAGAGTAAGATAAAACAAACCGAGCGAGATAAGGATAACGAAATGGTTTTCTAGACCTTGAAAACGCGTCGTAGCCCTCATAAGCTACCTTGTCATCCTCGAAAACGCGGAAAAACGAGTGAAATCCCGAATAATACGTTCGGAAAAATGAAATTCTTTTTCTCGACGCCCCTCCCGAAGGCCCAAGCCGGAAGTTGCAGATGCAGCTTTCGGTCTCCGATCTCATCATAAATACTACTACTACTCATGTCTGCTAGAAGAAAGTGAGTCGCCATTCGCCAACATTTACTAATCGATTTTTATTCTTGCACTACAATTTAGAAGTATTTAATTTTAAATATTATCAATTGATTAATATATATTTAATGAAAATACCATAACATATTTAACTTTTCTTTCATCGGTTTTTAACATATTTATATTACGATTTAATTTTTTTAATAAAATCCATTATCCTCTTGTGTACTACACAGCTAACTGCAAATACTTGAGCCTTATATATATATATATATATATATATATATATATATATATATAATATATATATAATATATTATATATATATATATATATATATATATATATATATATATATATATATTATATATATATATATATATATATATATTATATATAGGTTCTTAGGTATTTCGCGGCTACATTTCATTTCTTCTATTATATTAATACTTTCGAACGAGTTAAGAATTAAATTTAAAAAGTGCCAAGCTTTAAAAATAGTTTTAACGTGTTCTTTTTTTTTGTTTTAATATTTGTTATTATTATTATTATTATTATTATTATTATTATTATTATTATTATTATTATTATTATTATTATTATTATTATTATTATTATTATTATTATTATTATTATTATTATTATTATTTTTTTTAATTATTGATATTTTATTATTATTATTATTAATTATTATTATTATACTTTAATATGATTTTGATTTTTTTTTTTTTTCTTTTATTTTTTATTCTTCGTCTATTTAATTATTATAATTTTTGGAAGTATTTTTATTTTAAAAAAATTCCAACCCCGGACCCTCGAGCGAAGCGAGAGGGGCATCCTGCGTAAGCAGGAGACGGGGGGGGGGGGGTATGATATAGAGGGGTAGCCCGAAGGCCCAACCCCTGGCTAAAAAAGTAAAATATGTATAAAATATCAAATATCAATTTATTAATTATTATATATATGTATATGTACACAAAAAAAAAAAAAAAAACGCGAAATAATAAAAATATATATATATATATATATATATATATATATATATATATATAATATATAATATATATATTATGAATATAATATAATTAATATACTAGAAGACAACGTTAAAACATTTATTAAAGCTTCACAATTTTAAAATTATTTTGTCAATTAAAAAATTCGTCCTAATATGTTTAATTTCGTAAAAAGTGAAATATGACGCGAATACGCTTTAAATGGGTCATATATATATTATTATAGTATTGTTATAATTTATACTGTCTTATAATATATATATATATTATAATATAATAATATAATATAATAATAATTATATATATATAATATATATTAAATATTAATATTAATATATATATTATATATATATATTAATTAAATTAATATAATATATATTAATATATATATATTATAAAATTATATATTAATATTTATATATATTATATATATATATTAATATATATTAATATTATTATAATATATATATTTATATATATTATTATTATTTATATATATTGTAATCAAGTGTAGTAGTACGAGTATCGTGAACCGATAAACATGGGGGAAGCACTCTCAAATATAATATTATAATGATAATTTTGCGTCTATATATAATATTTCACTTTTTTACGAATTTTATAAACTAATATTAGGTACTAGTAAAATATACTTAATTAATTATTATAATAGACATATATAATAATATAATTTATATAATATAATTTATTAATGTAGGAAATATAAAATGTATATATATATATATAAACGTGTTCTCATATATATATATATATTAATATATATAATTTATATAATATATATATATATAATATATATATATATATATATATTTTGTATAATAATAGCTTAAACTGTTTGCTTTTATAAAATACCTTCTATCGAGTAGATTCTGTAAATAAGACTCAAATAATCGATCAATGCAAGTTTAACCAACTCATCAATTAAAACAACAAAAACGAGGAAAAACATGGCAAAAGAGATAAATTCATTAATATATATATATTTCAACAAATGAATTAAAATGAGTTTACAACACATTTACTTTATATTTAAACCTTTATAATATTAATAACCCTAATTATAATCGATTATTAATAAATATCGTACACCCTAATCTTAATTTATGACCTAATACAATATATTAATTAAGATTAAAAATGTGAGTTTTAACAAATTATTAATTCCTTATATAAAAGTCAAAATACTTTCACTTGGAGTAATTTGTGCTACACTTCACTTAATTTCACTGGCAATTTGGATTCGTAAGAGTACCTAAGGATAAATATAGTTTTAAAGCAACCAAATAAAACTGATCTCAAAATAAGCCACTAATAACCTGTTAGTTCAATCTTCGGATCACTGATAAGTATATATTCAATATTCACTAATATCTGTATAGACGCCTACATAAAGTCCGAGGAGCTATAAGATGGAGCTAAAATATCGAGATTACCTTGTCAAACAAAGTGTATCTTACGGTTAGCTTACTAGCATTTTTTTCTAATCTGCAATCACCCCCTTAACACTCCTCACTAGGTCTATTTATATACCGCAATAGTAGTGGTGGCACCATATCTCTTTCTTCAGTTTATCGAAGGGCTCTCGAGGGTTAGCGTATAAGTTGCGTTATGTGTTAACCCTAATAATACTCCAACATTGGTAATTACTAGGCACTAGGACAAGAAGAATAAAACATAAACTACGATATAAGTTAACTTGCTAGTTATTCACAATTATCCGAATTTATGAAACAGTCAATACATATAACCGAAACACAAATCAACATTCCGACACTAATTATCTAGCTTTTCGAGTAGACTAACCTAAGATAATTTTAATCTCACATAAGATGTAGATTAATAGTATGTTAAAACTTGTTATAGATCACTACTATGACAAACAAAATCACTATATTAATTCATAAATACTTGAGCAACAATATATCAATTTTTTTGGCAAATTTTATAATAATAACAATAAAATTTATTAATTAATTATTATATTATCACTTATACGGAGAGAGTATTTCGAGAGAGAGAGATATAATACTAGGAAGAGACTTTCCAAAATTTTTTACTATAACATCTCAAATATAGAAATATCAATATATTTCACTTTTCAATTCATCATACATATACACTAGAGAAAGAATATTACACGATCGCAGATCTATCTGGTTGAGATGTCTATACATATCTTATACGATACACCACTAGTACGACCACTATTATTATAATTTATATACTTCGAGAGAGGATATGTTTTTCTCTAACCGTATCTTATAGAGTTCTACCATTGACATTGTACTCAGTACTCGGCAATTACAGACCTTGGAATTTGTCTCAGAGAGTCAAATACTACATGACTCCTATTTAATTACCACATTTAGTGCGTGTATTCACCAATAAACTCTTTAGCAACCAGTTATTATTCATTCGAGTTTTATCAATAAATTAGCATATTACCCAAAATCCACGTATTTCATTCTAATTGTTATATTGACATAAACACAGTTTACATTACATGAAGGGAGGATGGCTATCTACTTTGCAGTTTAGAGTTAAACCTAGACTGATTGACAGGGTGAATCAAAAATTACATACCTCCTATCACACATTAAAATCTTAAGTGTCATCGAACTTAAGCGTTGCCCCCAATGAGTCCCAATCTGGGAACTTTTCTCTTCGCTCACTTATACACCTTGGCTAATACCGTGAATCCTCAATTATAGTAAATTTGTATATAATTACTCTCATCATCTCTTACTATATTTATATATATAATATAATAATAATATATAATTATAATATATATTTAATATATATATAATAGCTCAGGTTAATTATGTCAGATTGCTTTTAAACAGGGGATATGGATTTTTATTTTTAAAATTAAATAGTAATATTAATATATGTATATAATACGAGATATGAAATGAATAGTTAAATGTATTAGGTATATATTATCATATTAAATATATATATATTTAAATATATTATGTAATAAATTAATTTTTTTTTATTTTCTGCTACTATAATATGTATCTTGGCTAAAGCAAAATTACGACTATAGTATAAATGTTGGCGTAAATGTGCGAATCACCTTTCTTCTCATAGCATAAACCATTGAAGTAGTAAGTAAGTATTTATATAATGTATATGTAAGGTGAAGGACTAGAAATGAGCTGCCATTCTGCACTTCCGTGAGCTGGGCCTTCGGGAGGCTTGAGTCGAGATACACAATATGAGTAATTATCATTTATTATCTCACTAGCGTCAACGTAATTTCCTGTAGATTTAATCGGATATATTCACTGCTTGTATTTATCTAGTGTGATTTTGTTTATTTTTTAAGAAAGAGGACTAAGTGTGTATTTATGCGTGCTTACTTTTAG
Source organism: Trachelipus rathkii (assembly GCA_015478945.1). NCBI lineage: Eukaryota > Metazoa > Arthropoda > Malacostraca > Isopoda > Trachelipodidae > Trachelipus > Trachelipus rathkii. The sequence goes on from JABUQX010048311.1 coordinate 27,174, forward strand.
AGTTTACACATATATTCTATTCATATGGCTAACTCATTTTATGAAGTACGCTAGCTCTCGTAGAATATGTTGTGAGGATGTTTATCACTCTTTATGTACGTAGTTACGAGATGGACGAGTGCTATCTGTGAAAAATACACTGAAATATATAAATCACAAGTAATAAAGAATAATTGTTATTTCTTTATATTATTATCAGTTGTCAAATGAACAACTCAGTTAGTTTTTGAGAGAAGCATTATATATATATTATGTCATTTTGAGTCACAAATTCGAAATTCTCCAGTCAATGATCCTTACGATAATATATATTATTCCGCTAAGAGTATAATAAATAGATCTTAATAGTAATAATTATTAAGAGTCGTATCTTTGTTATATTAACTATTTATTATTAAACTATTAAATTTTTATAATTAGTATTTAAGTAAGAAAAAGATAGGAAGAAAATGTAATTTTAATCTCTTTATAGTTGAGGCAATTAGTTGTTTGCGTTTTATTTTGATTTAGTAAGGAGGACCAGCCTACCATGTGCTTCCCTCCCTTAAAAGAGTCGCCTGATTATAATTATTAAATAATAATATTATAAGATATAAATATCTATAATATATAGAAGATTAATTATTCACATATACATGTTTAGTATTATATTTTGATAATTATATTATTACCGTATATATTAATAATATAGTAGAAATGTAGTTATATGATCATAAAATAATATATAATTATTTAAATCATTATTAATTGATTCAAGGATTTATAACATATCATTTAAAAGTTGCCATGTCATATGTAGGTTCTATAAAATCTCCTCTTACCTCAACGCACGCATATAATCATTAATATGGTAGCCTATATGTGGCATGACACACTTCTTTTTCAAGGAGTGGGAATTAGTACACAAAAAATCAAATAGAATCCCATTTTTCAATACTCCATTATGCGTGAACGGCTGATGAAAACTCTAGGCTATAGCAAACTATCAGTGTGAGAGCAGTAGAACGTGGACTTTATAATGGAGACACACGAATAACATGTCTACGCATGAAGGCAACTACAGATGACTTTTTCTGACAAGAAAGGCATCATTATACGTATTCCACACACACGAAAAGTAGAGGTGGGTCTAGAATAGAAGGAGTTGGTAACAGCAAGTAAATCAAATAAACTATACGAGATATAAAAGATTCAGTGACATAAATAATGAGCTATCTATTGTTAGTGAGAATTATAAAACATGTTAAATTTTTTCATTATAAATTTAATTTTAATGATAGAGAGAGAGTTTATATAGTTTACGGCAGTTGGTGGGTTTATACGATTAAAATCATTACTTCATGCTCTCTCTCTCTCCTCTCTACTCTCTCTCTCTCTTCTCTCTACTTACTCTCTCCTTACTCTTCATAATATCTTACTTCATCTAATCTTCAATACTTAATCATACTCATACTTACTATATCTATCTCTCTCTCTCTCGCTCGCTCGCCTCTCATCCTCTCTCTCTCTCTCAATTCACTCTCTACTCTATATATCTGCTCTAATCTTCACTTATATATCTTACTTCATTCATCTATCTCACTCATTACTATCTACTAATATATCTCATACTCTTATCTCATCTCTCTCTCTCTTACTACTCTCATCATCTCACTCATCTACTCTCTCTATCTCTCCTCATCATCTACTATCATCTACCCTCTCTCTCTTACTTCCTCTTCTCAACATCTCTCTACTCTCTCTCTCTCTCTCTCACTCTCTCTCTTCATCTCTCCTCTACTATCTCTCGAGGAATGTAGTTTATAAGTATATTATTTAGATGCGTGTTAAAGTTGTAATCTTTCTATATTCCACTTATAATATATTATATATTAATTTTATTTTATAATATATATATATATATAATTATATATTAATATATATATATATAATAATTAATAATAATATAATATATATATATATATATTATATTATATTAATATATATATAATTATATATAATTATAATATTTATATTAATATATATATATTATTATATATATATAATATTAATAATATATATATATAATATATAAATATTAATATATATAGGTATTAATATTATATAGCTCTTAAATAATGGGATAATATTAATATTTGTACATAATATATATAATAATATAAGAAGGTAGCTCACTAGTTACCATCGTGGTGATATACTTTATTATTATATATAATGAGTGTAATTCTATAATGTATAGTATTTATACACCCATATAATAATAATATATATATCACCTGATAAGGGACTAAGTCAAATTATACTATATCTATATACCATTACTATACTTACATATTCATCTTCAACATCACATACCATATTCTATATTATATATATAGATATAATATCTAGTATATCTATTATAAGATGAAAGAAAGATAAATATATATATATATATATATATAAATATATATATATATATATATATATATATATAGTATATTATATATATAGTATATATATATATATATAGATTATATATATATAAATATATATAATATATATATAATATATATATATATATATAGGGTGTTCAAATTCTCTGCGACAAACTCGGAGTGCTGATAGAGCAAACGATAAGAAACATTTATTGTAAAATAACCTATGTTGTATGACGCTTCTTTTCAAAGTTACGGATGATGTAAGGTACACTAGTTTATGTTGTGTGACACGTCGCATGTAGGTTACCGACGATTTAGGTTACTCAATTTTAATGTGTTTGTGCATGCGTACATGTGTGAACGCTTAACGTCCTTCGGAATCACGTGACAATACCTTTACCTTACCC
>JABUQX010048312.1:0-58273 GCA_015478945.1 Trachelipus rathkii
GTGCTGGGCCGCATGGGAAAGCTTGATGGGCCGCATGCGGCCCATGGGCCGCGTGTTTGACACTCCTGATTTAGATGATATAGAAACCTTTTTATTCTACGTATTATATTTGATTACCAGCATTTCTCCTGGAAGTTACATTCGACTCTGAATCTTCTTTCCTTATATCCGATTCTTGCACCTCTGCTCATTTTCTTTAACGGATGGGTATATCGGAAGATTTAGGAAGAGTTTGGCATAATGTATATATGTCCAACGCACAAGTTTTTTAGAACCACATAAGTTGTACTTTTATGGGAATTGTATCTCGTAACATATATGTTTCGACAATAGCTAATCACGTGCTGAAATTATATTATGAGAATTATGGCTGACACAAGGAGGGAGTATTATTATTAATATAAGATTAAAAAGTTAAAATTATGATCAATTTATATTTATATCATACTAATTTAATTATATTTATAGATCGAGAGGACTAAGATTGAAACTCAGATGAAACAGGTATATATTAGATTACATTATTCACTTTCTAGAAAATAACGTAATGACATATTATATTATATGCTATAATGATTATGAGTAAGATAAATTAGTGATTTATGATATAATAGACGCGTATAATATCCTGAGTGTATTATTGCGGTACATACTATACGTAGAATGTAATAAATAGATATAATCATACTAATAATATAATACTAATAGTATATATATTAGTAAGTATTAAATTATTTAATAGATATATTTATATTGAATAATTATTATATTTATATATATATTATTAGGATAATAAGAAAATAGAAATTAGAACATTATCTCCATCGTCTAAATGATTATGGATATATACATTTTTTATCTAAAAACGTTTTGCAAATTCTTAGCTAATACAAAATACTCATAAATAAAAAATAAGGTATAGTATTATATATAAAGATTCCTACATAAACAGTCATCCGGCGAACTAGTCACAGCATATATTGGATAAAAAGATTTTAATCTGGATATGCTATAATCCCTGAAACTCGTTACTAGCGATTCGAATACACATTTATAGAGGATTAAATCACGTTAATTCGAGTAGAAGTATTTGGAACAAATAATTATCTAAGCAGGAGTAAACACAAAAGATTCACTTCCCTACACGAGTGAAAGATGGAGAATTTTATTTTATCGTAACCAGATAACCCGTTAAGCACCGTATATCGGATTAACAATACGCATATAAGACTCTTTTATACGCGACTAACGGCACACTCACCCCAGTGGAATGATATAATATTATATATATATTAATATATATAGATATATATATATATATATATATTATATATATATATATAATTATATATATATAATATTATATTATATAATATATATAATAATATATAATTATATATAATATAATATATATATATATATATTAAATAATATATATATAATTTACTGGTTATAAAAATAAATTAAATATATATATATAAGTTATGACTACTTTTATTGTATTTCTATATTGTCAAAAATTTGTTATTTTTAAAGGTAATACAATAAAAATAAAAAATTTAAATATATTAAGGATAATTAAAAAATAACGCTGACGAGAGACAGATAATAATATTCCTCTAATCAAGCCGAGCCTAATGGAACATAGCAGGATAACGAACTTAAAAAGCGTGAGGACTGAATTAAGATCAAGTCAGGACGTAGCATGTTGAGCTCGCGGCTGCCGGGATCTCGGGCATAGTTGAGTTTTGCAATGAGTCTTTGTGGGTGGTATGTAGGAGCCGAAGAATTTATATATGAAGGGTGGAAGCACCGAAAGGAGATAGAAGCTATTTTTGCCATATAAAAATTAAGGCGCTATTAAAGAGCACTGTAGTAAAATACATAAATAGATTGAGGTCATATAATATTATTATCTAATATAGTTAGTACACTATTTGAATTTCACAGTACTATAACTAATATTAATAGTAAATTGCATCATAATTTTACTATCTACTATATAAATATAATATATATAGTCATATTTGTTGCTTAATATTAAGAAAATAATGAACTATAAATATTTAATGTATAGGGTCAATCTCACAACTAAATAAGAGGTTCGCATATATACTATTAAATAGACATGCCTATGGTATAGTAGTAATTATGGTATTAGGCGTCCCTCAGGATCACAAGTAACTATATATAAATTATACATTAACCCTTTACTTACTTGTATTTGGTATTATAGCACTTACTTTTCTCACTATACTATATACGCGAAGGAAAAGAGGCGCTCAACACTACCCATCTGTGGTTACCTCAGATTCAATTTCTTTTATCAAAACCTAATGGTACAGTAGAAGTATCTTGTAATATCTTACCAGTCTCTAGAAATTCAAGCAGGAAAGACCCACCGATATTATCATGCAGTAGCGGAAGAAGAAGCCGTTTCTGAGGCATCATTGCTGACGATGCTGCTAGAAAACTTATAGCACCCCAATTGCCTCTTACAGAGATGCCTGGGTTTCAGAACTTGCGGAGTCTTCTACTCTTCATATGTGGACATAGCCATCCATGGGACTATGACCTTACTGCTTCCTTGGATGGTGGGTTCCCTTTTAGGAGCTCGCTCGCTACTAAGGAATCGTATCTACCCAGCACTAGTTCTCTTACTTGGCATGCGGGGCTTAACATTCCATATTCTTTCCCTTCAACTAAAACCTAATCAATTCCTTGGTTTAACTCTGGTTTCGTTATAAGTACAATTACGGCTACAAACCGGTGGACGTGGGCTACCCTTTCACGAGATATGTTAGGCAATACAACACCTCAGAACTCACAGAGGCGAAACTTCTTGACTCTCTCAGCAGACCACGCGGAGTCGGAGGCTGCAACAAGTTCCTATTCCTTGATTGATATCCTACAAAGAACTCGTTATCTAGCTGTAGAACATATGTAATAATCTTTCTGAATATTCTCCTTCTCTCACTCGTCTCTTTCTAGCCATTTTGCCCAAATACAAAATGTTATACTCGCATAACTTCACTTCATTCCTCCTTTTCCCCCTCCTGACTAAGTATCTTTCGCGATGGCAAGCAACTGCCATATAAACTTTGAGACGAAAGATCTTAGTAGTGTTACGGAGAGAAAAAGAGTGAGTGCACTATGACCCAACTAGGGATAGGGGTATATACACCCCTCTTAGGCGTCTGGAGATAAAGAAGAAGAAAGAAGATCGCGATAGCTCAAAGAGAAATCGTTGCAAGGTTAGTGCCTTTCATGACGCATTCTAATATTATAAAATTTATGGACTATTGTGGCGAGGTGGTACAGGAAAGGGTGGGTGGTGAGAGTGTGTATGTATCGAAAAGAGTAAGATCATTTGGATTTCATTTTTTTAAATCTTATTATTTTAATATCAAGGTACATTCGAAAAAGATAAGGATCTAAGTACAAATTTACATACACCAAAAAAGGAAAAAGCAAAGAAAGTTTCAACTATGGATAAAAACTTGATTGAGTAACAAAAGGCAACATGTAATGCTTTCATTATTAATTATATCCGTTCCTCATTTACTATTAATCATCGAAAAGTATGTCAAAAAAGTTGATTTTTCACTAATCGTCAGTGGCGTGGGTTTATATCCTTTTCTTGTTGTATAAACTTTATTACGAAATAAGGATGTTGCGCATGGGGAGAGTGAACACGAAGGATTTCGTTACAGTATACAAAATGTTAAACTCATAAACAATTGTATATTTAGCGTTGCTGTTATCTAGATTTCTTGTACAAGTAAGAATTTTAAACACATTTACTTTGCTGCTGTGAACACCTTTATTCTGGTGTTGGACCTTATACATGTTAAAGATGGCAAAACTAAACCAATATCAAAATTGTAAGGTAATTGTCCACGACTGGTCAAATTCAAATAGATGGGATTTATGAATTGAACACTATAATAATTAAGCAAGATCCCTGAACTGTTTGGTTGAAGGAAGCAAAGGATTCTCGGGTTGTAGATATTATCAGGGGAATTTATCATTATGATATTAATTAAACTGATTAGAGCAAATGAGTGTAAGTGAAATATATATCAAATGTCAGATAATTATGATAGTTTACAGTTTGGCTACAAGTTATAGTGAAGTAATCCAGCAGAAACAGCTTATGTAGATGCATGGTTCTGTTAGTTACCATTTAGTTCTGTGGACGAGTAGGTTCGTAAGAGTAACGTACACGATCTTGTAACGCGCGCATATTTCAGTTGAAATAGGTTTATTCGTATGCAGTACGCATGCGTAGGGTGACAAGAATGGCAGAGAGTGGTTTTTGAGTAAAGTAACACTATGAGTCCGGCACTAAGTGATAATGATGATGAAATATAATGTTATGTAATGAGGTAAGGTTGTTTGGGTTTCTCCTGTATAACTGGAGGAGAGAAAGAATGTCTTTCTGGGTGAAACGCAGTATTGGTTCACGATATTAAACAGCTTCTTGGGCCATAATTTATTACAGCCTTCCACTGAGCACCAGTTCTCGTTCTTCGCAATGAAAGAATATATCTAAAGTGTCACAAAAGGGTCATAATTAAAGGACATCAAAATGGTTAACTAAGGAAAGAGTTGAGGAATCAATATTTAAGACAGGCATTTGGGAAAATAACCTCTCATCATTCAATAGGATATATTATGTTGACGGATTAGGTATGAGAGGTAGTGAAGCCTAATAGATGTACCAAATACGGTTTGATATTCCTATTAAATAGTTAATAACACGGTTCTAGTATAACCTACCTTCTTTTGTTCTTAACATAACGTAAAAATAGATCAGTGGCCGTGATCTTTACGGGCGCATAGCAGCTTAGACCCACGACTGCGGGAGAGCCGGTACATCAGTCAATGTGCGGTTGCCCGTGCTCGTGGTTTCAGTTATCTTATATTCTCCAAAATGGTTTGCTAGATCTATCAAGAAACGGAATGAGGGAGAGCACAGTAAGACAAATCGGTGACTCTAAAAAAACACATGGAAAAAGTTTTGTTATGAGCACATTTCTTTTTACAGGTCGGTTTTTCATACACTCTAATACACAACAGATTATCTCTTATACCTTTGGTTTCCAGAACATTGTCACGCTAAGATCACTCAACGCGATCCTACTCAATAAGAAATCTCTATGATTGTAGATCTTGATAACCCTCTTCAATTAATAGTACGTTGTTCACGCATTTAACGAATATAATGGTTGAAGATTTACTCACATTTTGGCAAATGTTGTCTAGCTCACTGCGTTGGTTAACTCAAACATTGGTGTTCTTGATGTCCATCTCTATTCTACACAGATCATTAACGCTTCCGTAGAACTAGAAGTTTTTCTCGATGAGCCTATGTCATTGGGTTGGAGGTTATTGATTTAGATTCCGTTGAGGAGGGGATAATATAATTCAAACTGCTGTACTATTCACCACGAACTATATGTGTGACAGCAATATAGTTGTAAAAGTTAAAAAAAGAATTTGAGTATGAACATTTGTGGTAGTACTCTTTAATAACGCTGACATCACAGAATTCTCTTCACCATCAACAAATGAAGAATGCGAAAAGAAGCTGAAATTTATGAATACGCAATAATAGAGATCTATCTCACAGAAAAACTTTCCTCATGGGATATATTTAAATAAAAGCTTATTCCTTGAGATGCATCCTCTCACGCACATACTACAAATATATGATCACACGCAGTGCAAATAGAGATTTTCGGACAGTACTTTATTAGATCATTGGACGAGCTTATTCAAATATAGACATTCGCGTGAAGATTAAATTATTGTCAGGAAATCTTTTTCACAACAAATTTCCGTAAATAGGGTTTATGCCAGTCGTACTGTTTCTCGCTCTTTGTACTTTGCCTGCCTACGGTGGCAATCATGTCGCGAGCGATCACATTTGCTAAGTGGTTAAATTGATAAAAAATTACTCTATGTTTCTATCACAGCACTAGCGTGACACGGTTGTAGATTATTGTGATATTATTGTATTCAGTATTTGAGGTGGTCGACGCTACGCCATTATTCGTCGACACCACTACAACAGTCTGACATATTTTGGATTATCGAGAGACAGTGTTAGGAATTATCACAGCGAGAGCCTGTTATAAAACTACCAAACTGTAGCTTTTCTTTCTGGCTCGCTGTAACTTGACAGATTTTGAGTTGAGTTCTGGGTGGTTTCTCGTTCTGTAGTAACTATAGTCAATTGTCTCTTCAGTAAATATAGAATGTATTATAAAGCGCGCACAATTGAGCTTTTTGACATCATTTATTCCAGTTATCAATTTCTCAGAATTGTGTTTTCCGAAAATGACTTCAAAACCAACGAGAATATTGCATAGAAGAGGGATGACCATTTACGTCTTTACATATATCGAGATTAATCGTATATTTCCACAGATTTTGTTGAGTTTTGTTGCTCTCAGTTGATTGGTACCACTAATTTCAAAGAACTCTCATCTTTTTATATATATTTAAATGTATAAGAATTACGATATGAAATTTTTCTGGTATTCGTGACGAAAGTGGCATGAATTTTTGATCTATCATGAATAGGAGAGTAGTTTAGCACTTTCTTTATATCTTATAATAATTTCTTTGTAGATATGGAGTTCACATAAACTTGGTTATTGTCTTTGCAACGAGATTCTCAAAAAAGACACAAAAAAAAAATATTATATATGTTTCAAAAATTATTTGTACTATTTGAGTATCACACAAAACATTTAAATCTAAGTAAAGCGCTAAAGATGGAATCTCTCTTCCGATAAGAAGCCTTCTTTGAATAATTTGTATATTCTAGCGGATCGAGTGTGATAAAAATAATTACCACTAGATAGATTTCAAATATTCTAACCAACATTTGAATTTTTGATATAATTGCGTGAAAAATCTCGATATATAACTTATTTTTTCTACTTCAGTTTGGGCGATTTTTCACCTTCGATCAACATTCAATATTGGTCTCAGAGCTATCTATTACGTGTTTTGCAAGATGGATTCTTTTTTCACTTTACATCAGAGATTTTGTATTACCTCAATAAAAATATAAAAACTCTCTTTTTTAATTTCCATAATTATTTTTGAAAAATTTGATTCCAAGAACCAAATCAAAACTTAATGCATATACAAAGAAGATTTTAAAAATGTATCTAATGTAAAATAGAAGAGTTTATTCTCATTTGTAAATATATAATTCTTTATCACTTCTGCAGCACGAACATGGTACAACTTATCGCAATTTTCCATTTTCTCAAAATAAAAAAAAAGGTAGGAGTTTTGAAATTTGTGACCATTCACTTGTAAACTCAAAAAATGTAAACATAATTAAATGTGGACTATTCATAAGAGATTTAAAATGGAGGCCCATCTTAATAGAAATCTCTTTTCTAATGTTACTTGACAATCTTATAATTTGGAAAATGGTCAGTTTGATACGAAAAAATGTCAACATGAGATCGGTTTTGAAGAACTCTTTAAGCCAAAGTTCTGAAAGAACTAAGAGACTACCAGGACGAGAGAGAACACGCGCGAATGAGACAACGTTAGTTTTTAGAGTGGCAAAAAGCCTACAGTTTGGTGTTTTATACTGAAGTAAAACGGCTGAAAATTCGAGAATTTTTATGTTGACATCTTTGAGTAGGTGAGGGGAGTTAGGGCTAAGCCGAGAGCTCTATACTTTTTCCGCGGTAACTCTGTCCATAATGAGTGTAGAATGACAACTGAAAAAACGAGCAAAGCAAATTGAACATCAGAGAAGTTAATTATTGAGTGCATCATCAAATGAAATAGACGGCAACGCGATTTCCAGAAAATCAAGTAGAGTAAACATAGTAAAACATCTTTCTGTTAATTATTACTATTATAATCAAAATAAAATTAAGTATATAAGTATATATATATAGTATGTAGGAACTTCTAGTAATCTATTATATGGATCACTATATACTAAGTAATTCTAGACCGCTGAAGAGATAAGGCATACCAATACAAACAGTGATTTACGTATATATAAATATATTATATATATATATAAAGGAATGAAGTTTTTCAATTTGACTAGTATATACTTCGTATAGGTGCCAAGTCATTGAAACCTCAATACTTTCTTCGTATATGTGTCACGTCTTCTAATTAATATCTTAGATATATATCATTTATTAATATAATAGTATATTTATATACTTCATATATATCTATATTAGATTTTTCTTATTTATTTGTTATAATATTAATAATTTGAATAAGTAAATCATTTGAGTATACTATAGTATATATATATATATTAAAATATTTATATAGGCTATATTCTCTCATATAGAAATATATTCCCTTACAACTAGATAAATATATATATTATATACACTAGATATAGGATCTATATAAATATATATATATACTATATTCTAGAAAAACAAAAATATATGCATCATTTATTTTAATAATCATATTATATTGAATCTTTTAATAATATATTGTATTTAGTATAATATATAGATAGTTTATATATAACTGGCGGATATGTCCCGAGATCATTTTTCAGACTATCCGCTATCGCAAAGTTTCGATATCCGCATCTCGTCATTAAATTTTTTGCGGATAGGTGATTGTTTCGATTCGAGTGAAGATTTATAGATAATTTTATAGATAAGCTTATATATATATATCATAATAGCTCAGGATATCACCTTACTATTATTGATAAATAATATAGACTTTTATATATTGTATAATAATAGTAATACATATATATATTAATATATACTTTAAAATATATAAGGTACGATTATATTTTTTAATGCTAAAGGATATGTCATTTTGATATATTATTATTCGATTTCAGAAATGCGGATACTATAGAGTAAATATGATATAAACTAAAATATAATTAATAAGTTTGATTCGTGTATATATAAAGATATTGAAGGCGGGTTCATATGAGTTATATTTTAGTGATTAGAATTAAAAATAAACATGAGCAAAGTTTTAACAGATACATTTGTGGTATGTATGATAAATTTATTAGTAATATTATATGAAAAATTGGGCGGTACTAGGATAAAGCAATAATAGTAATAACTATATAATATATATATATATATCACATTATTATATATAGTCATAAACAGCATATATATTTTAAATATATTTTGAAGGCTTTATGAGTATATTTCGAAGAGTTTATGAATATATGACTATCGATATTATATGGGATTTTAGAGATAATAGTTAGATTTATATCACTTTATATATATTATATATATAATTATATATTAATAGGAAAGGGACTTTCAAAGGATTACAGAAGAACTCATGCTGAAGATGAGATAAAGATTTTCAAAACTCTGTAAAACGATAGCGAATATTCAATAGCAACTTTTGTAAATCCTAGATAACAAAACATATTCTCTTGAACACCACACGTCTTTATAGATGGGTTTAAAGTTACTTTAGGATGCCATATGACATGATAGAAAATGCTGCTTAGAGGGAGCCGGCAATATAGTCACAAGTCAATAAAAAGCAAAAGAATGTCAAAACAAACAAATAAACACGCGCACAGCAATTAAACCGCTCTGTGAGAGCCTGATCAGGCGGTAGAAAGCTTGCAACTGAGCCGGTCCATGAACGGATCGTGTAATTGTAATGCTGCAATTTCTTAGCAGAACGTATGGAAGAGTCTTGTTTCAGTCAGGGTGTCAAAGCGCACGCGAGGTGAGTTGGTTTCTGAAAAAATAGTACATATCAAAGAGAAAACAATAGCCTCTTGGAATCAGATAAAAGATCACTGTGTTGGGGTGGATTATAGATGAGATTGTGAAGGTTTTCACTCGATCTTGTGCAGAAAGTCGTCGGGAATTCTTAGCCTATTGTCCTTCCAACACATTTAACGCACGTAGTAGTGAGGCAGGTACTTTCAGTGGGTGCAGAATCCTCATATTATACGACGTACAAAGATAAGCAAACCGCTCCTCCTGAAGATGGCGCTTTCAGAAAACTTTTTGTTTTTGAAGCTCGCGAGATTAATTAATGAATTTATTTAATTTCTATTTCTTATTAGAATATAATATCATATTTCTCCAAAAATTGGATCGCCCGCGGCATTAGGGAAAACGCAGGTTGTGGGTGTCGGAGCAAAAGAGTTGGCGGAGGTTTTGTCCTCTGAAGCGCTCCTGCTATCCTCGCGGGTTAACTACGGTGTTATGGGTAATATATTAACTAAATAAACGTCATCCATTAAATAGGGCTCAGAGTATTCGGTCATAATATAGCCTTGTTAGGCACTGATATCAATGATATAAAGTTATTATGAAAAGTAATAAAGGGAATGCACTATATACTCATATATAAGCCATTAGCGTAGGTATAATAGATTATTTCTGTAGGTATAATATACGATTTACTGATATTATTGTAAGTATTAAAATATAGGTAATAAGTATACTTATCTTTGTGAGTCTTATATGGTAGAGCTAAATTAGGAGCACCGAGTAAGGTCATTGAGTATTCAACGCTATATCAAGTTTTGGTGAAAAAGACGGTCCTATACCTGTAGGTTTATGAGTAAGTATATCATCTTATGACATGAGTGTACGAATATAGATTCCCATTAGACTACTAATTACTGTGAAGTTTCCTGTGCGCTCTTAAACTTTTGATATAAAATTAATTCTATCCTAAAAACACTCCGCCAATGCCGCAGTCGCATTAACTATCGGCATGAGTGGATCTGTTAACTATTTTCCGCGATCTCTCTGTATCTCGCGAGTAACTTGACAAATATCACTATGCGCCTACACCTCTCAGATAATATACCTATAATATATAATAGGTAGAATGTAGCTTGAGTGCGAGCGTTACTAGTATATAGAGTTGTATAACTCCTGTATGACTACGAGAAATAGTGTTTTGTCAAGTTATATCATGATTATTTATGTATAATGCCAGCGGAATTATTATATAAAAGTTATTTAGCTCAAAGACTTTGCAAAACAAAACATGCTAAAAGGAGGATGATATTAGTGATCCAATAATTAATAAATAAGCTTAAGAATTGATAGCCCATGCAATAACGTACAATAATGTTGGTCATAGTAATATTATTCTACAATTAAAAGGGGACCTCTCAATAGTGTAAATAATTTATGTGGGCGGGAGGGCCCGCCCGCGACAATTTTGCGTCTATCGGTCGTCCGTAGCACTCTGTTTGAGACAACATAGTGTTTGTTAAATAGCTAAGATAATATGATAAGACTGTATTTTAGGTTTTAATCTTCTTTCATGAGACTGGTAGTATCGGTGTATCGTCAAATAAACAAAAAGTACGGAATAATGATAAAGCATCTTGATCTCAGCTTTCTGGTGAATGATCTTGGCGTCTGTGAGTGTATAATCTTTAATTATTTCATTTCAAATTGAAATAAATTCTCTTTCTTTTACGTCAAGCAGCAACTTCAAACTTGCTTCAATAGAGAAAGGGCAATTGCCATTGAGGAGAAGAGTTGGGAATAATGGGTTTTGTTATAAGGGTTTACAATAAAATATAACTTTCTAGATAAATTTGCATTATAATCATGATACTTTATCTATAATATAATATAGGCAAGTATCTCTGTTTCACTAAGAATTTTAAAGGAAGTAGAAGGTCGACCAAATTTATATGTACTCATACTCAATGAGGGAAAGAAAGAAGTGAAGAACGCTTACCGCGTAACGCAGAAGCCTACTATATATATATAAAATGTAAATAAGTAAAAATTAAGAAAGTACAAATATTTAAAATATAATTTCATTATATTAATTAATTATATATATATATAATCACAATTATGTGAATATATTTATATATTATATGTCTTTATTTATTTATAATTTATTTGATATATATCTAATAAATTATAGTTCTATATCTATTTATATATAAATTATTATTTTAAATATACAATTATATATAATATATATATATATATATAATATACTTCACGGAGTATAAGATTCTATTAAAAAGTCTAATTCCTTAAATACATAATTATATTAAATATGTGTACTTTAAGATGGATAGGCGATGCGATAATGTAGAAAAAAGCACGAATACCAGGACAAATAACCAGAGCAGTATTCGGCGAAAAGTAACGTCGGCCCGAATACACCCGAGATCACTTCGGCATGACAGAATCTACTTGGCCTATTTCGGAATATCTTCAATACCAGTAATAGTTACTATTTGTCATATTCTAAAGTTCGTGACATTCCGTGATAGAGTGGGAAATAATTAAAAGAAGAACACTTACAACTAGCTCATATCAAAAAGTTTGAAATTTTTCCCTTGATGGACTCTTGTAGGGCAGATAGAGCTATATGTAATTTCGGAGCATTGGTCCATCAATATATGGGCCTCGGATTATGGGGCTAGTATCACATGCACCGTTATTTTCAGGTGCAAAGTCATGCCTGAACACGGTTCCCTAATTAAGTGCATATACGTCCCTAGAGTGACAAATTTCTATGCGCACTACGCTCAGAACTAGTATTAAGATCGCGTATACTTCTCTCGCATTATATTACTACAGTAAGTAGACAAAGTTTACTTGGCGGGTTCGATATTTCCGGGGAGCCTAGTATTATATATTACAGGTCAAATTGTAATAGTGGTAATCTGCTATTAACGTAGCGTCTACACTGCTATATGGATGCAACTGAACCTGTGTTGATGTCTATCATCCGTATCCTGAAAAACTAGTCGCAATAGGTCAGTCATCTGCTTTCACGGCCTGCAGAGGTAAACCTTGAACACGCATTAGTATAGAGTCGTTTTTGCCGAGAGTTGCTCCTGAGCTGTTGCTTCAAGAGGTTGGCATGAAAAATGAATACCTGGAGCATGTGCAACGCTCAACGAGTATGCAATTTTATCAACGTAGAACAGAGAAGTCAGAGCTGTTGGAGCGCTACTCTCATCAATCATGCGTAAAGTCTTGGGTGCTGAGCAGTGAAGTTATGCAGGCCCTAGCTAATTCCGACTAGTTCTACTGGGACTATTGCTCCCAGCATTACACATGTCAGTTGACGTGGCGCACTCGTTTATTGTTTAGACACTTCATAGAGCAGTTTATTAAAAGCTCGTGTTTGTTTACACAACGGAACACGGTATGGCCCCCTTCGGTTTCAGTAGGTAACTTCGGTTAGCGCGATGAGAGAGCGAGTATAGCAAAAAATCAAGACTAGTTTCGGAGAGAGTGCTAACATATTGAGTCTGGTTACAATGAAAGGTAGAATACTGGCTCGATCGCCACCCCATCAAAATGGGTAAAAAGGAGGCATCTTTTGCCCTAAACGAGTGTCAGGCAAGCAGGTTTTCACAAAAATATATATGCTTGCCGATGCTATTGGACTAAGTCTGGGCGGCAAAGGATCCTTTTGGAACAAAAGAGAATGGCCACCTTGAGGGAACCCTTGAAGCAAGGTTGACTAGACATTCGTACGTGAGAAACAACCAATTGTACAGGAGTAGATAAACGATGGCAATCCTTACCTGTCCACTTAACACATAATAAGGGGTTTGAAGTCAGGAATATATAATTGTGAAGTGTCCAGACCATTGAGTGGCTATGAATCGCTCTATCCGTCTATATCAATGCTATCATATTCGTGTTTCCTGTTCTGAGATTGATCGAGAGAAAAAAACTGGGTTAACTATTTTGATAGTGGGCACACATAATACGCGATCTCTCCTCTTGCGTGATGCCTGCCTTTAGCTACACACCTAATTGACTGTTGCTTACGAAGGTCAGAGCGTAGATTTCTTTTTTTCTATAGATATAAGCACATATTTTTTTTCTGGAGAACGAGGAAAGCCGAGAAACCACTAGATTTGTTATCATTTAAACGGAAACGATGCTAGAAGCGCAAGTGTTCATTCCATGTGCGATTGTAGATATCAAGTATATGATGTACATTTAGTGGTTTTCACGCCTACCTTAACATAATTTCATCGAAGTAAAAAGATTTCAGTATTACAGTCATATAAGGTATGTTTTAGTTGCACGAACTCTAGAAGGTGAATGATTCGCTATCTCATCTAATGATCTAAAGTTTCACGCGAAGATGTTACGTTACCTTTAAGAAATGTTGGGTATGTTTCAATATTGATGGCCTGACTATTTTGATTGGAGTGATGAGGAGGATATTTACTAGACTCTATTGACACAGTAGATCGTTCCTACGTACGACAAGTTACTTAATGGGGAGAGGTAATGTTTTACATTAACTAAACCCATTCCTTCTAATGAGCATCATTTTCTGCTCGGTGCTCCATATTTATTGCTTATAATTCATTAAGTTGTTATTTATACTTTTTTAGAATCATCATAGTTTTTTCAAAGACTGGATTACAGTATACAATAGTATGGATTTCATTCATTGCAATGTGTTTTCTTCTTCCCTTTGTTTATCTAAATAAGATATATTAAAATAATAATATATATATATATCTTATATTTTATTTTTAATATATTTTAATTGTTATTTATATTATTAATATTAATATATATATTATATATAATTATATTATAATTATATTATAATTATATATATATAATATAGTATTATTATTATATTATTAATATTAAATATATAGTATTATATATTATTATATTATATTTTAATATTTATAATATATTATAATTATTATTAGTATAGTATAGTATAGTATTAGTTATAGTATTAGATATAGTATTAGTTAATTTTTTAATAAAAACTATTATATACTTATTATATAATAAGGGTCTTTTATATTATTAAGAAGTCATTATATGATATATATTATGATAATTTAATATTAATATTATATATATTATATTTCACTTTATATTTGTATATATACTAGTATGATAGATATATATATTATGTATTAATTTTTAAAGATTATTATAATATTTTAAATTCAATTAATCACTATAATCACAGTTTATTTGTAATAGGGTCCACTATTATCACTAATAATTATATATATATATATACATACTATATTATATATTTGTTATATGTGTGGATATTTATTATGCTAGTTCTATTGTGAGTATGGTTTTCACGGCTGCTATTTGATGGTATAAGACCTCTGTTGTAACACGGATAAGAGATCCCAATAAAAATTATTACAGTTAATCAGGGCTTACACACAATAAAGTTTCATAATATGCGCATGTGTATGACACGGACACGATGTACAATGACTAGTGGTTTGTGGTAATCATTGTCACACTGCGAGATATATTCAACACTTGCAATAACCCGTCAAGAAATTATCATGTTTTATCTCCAGTGGGATATATAATATAGAGAAGTAAATAATACACAAATAGTAAATTAGCTATTTTCTCTAACTACATGTGCAAATCATGTGCGACATATTAAAAATAAGCAATTGAAAATTGGAAGGTTTATGCAGTTATTTTTGCAGTCTAAGAGAAATTCAGATTCATTATGCTCATAGCTCTAAGGTTATAATGAATTGACAGAACACTTAGCACAGGTTCTTCATTTTCGAAAAGGGATAACTATTAATCTTGTTGGCTCTTCTAATAATATATTTCCTCACCTGTTCTAACATAATATTGTTTACTACTGTACGCTGATGAGGGAGGTGACTGGAAAGGGAGTTCAGCATACGTCTATCTTTTTTTAACATTGCACTCAAAACGCATTTTCCAGTACTTTTCCACATCTATATTGAGGGCGAATCATTCATTGTGCTCTCTCAAGATCGGTCAATTGGGTTTTGTAGACTGGTCAAATATTATACATGTTGTTTATTTCTTGACTGTACTGATAAAGTCCGTATGTAGCCTCGTGTTGTTAACTTTTATTGTGTACAATCACGATGAGCACTCGTGAGGTAGAAATGGTCGCCACCTTTTCTTGTTTTTCACTCTCTAACGTCGACTTTCTTTTTCTCTGTGAGTGACGAATTTTGATGCAGAGCTTGGGAGTGGTTCTTTCAGAAACAATGACCACTCTATTAAGAAGTGCAAAACGCGACACCTTTCTAGTCTCACTTCTTCCCACTAACTGTTAAATTCATCGATACTCGAGCTCTGAATGAGTGCAAGCAGCTAAAGCTCCTCTTCATGTATTGGCTTCCGAGGCCCTCAACCGACCATATTTTTTTACGTGATTCATGTTGATCATGGGGTGAAATTAAGCTGTTGGAGAGTCGTGCGCGCAGATAGCTATCTGGAAAGTTTTGAGCTTACACGACAAAGATTTATCACATATGAGAAACGAATTATGATAAGATACTTCTCTATGCTAACTAGAAGTCCTTAATCTTGTTCCCTCTTTAACAATGGCTTCCCGTCTCATGAGTTGTTAGATTTATTCCAAAACTGACGCTTTGCCATGTTCCATATTGTCTTATTTGAAGGTGAAGAACCATACACATTAGTGATTATCATTCATTATAAAATGTCAACGTGAATCAGTGGAAGCAGACTCGTTTATAACCATTCTACATATCGTTTAAATGCTTGTTTAGTGATGTTGAGGTCTCAATTGGCTCAATGTAAATCTGGTGAATAATTTTGTCCCACTCAGCTAAATGATCACTAGACATCTGATGTTTTGAAATATCAGTCGAGAGGCATTTTCGGTCACTTCCACGCAAAAGCGAGATAGTAGTGAGATAAGGGCACTTTTTTGTTCAAGAGAGAGCTTATAGTCATTATAAATAAGCCATTTTAACCAGGATGGAGAGAGTCTGTGAATTGTATATTTATTGCTGTTATGCACATTCACACAAGCATGCATCTGTTAAGTTTAGAGTCTTTGCTAGCTAGCTCTGCGTTGCTCGAAAATGTGAAATAATGCCGGAATGCTCTGCAAGTATAATAAACCTCTCCTTTAACAGACACGGAACTTGGAGGAGAATAAAGATATGAAATTACATACCGTTGAAGCGAGGTTGGCCAACATTTGCACATAAATACATGGAAGATGTGAGTAGCTATGCATCACTCTCCCTTAATTGGCTCGAGTAACATGTTATGAGATCCACTTTATCCCCGTATCAACTACAGGATTCTATTTTTTTATGAATACTTTTGTAAAAGGAACAGGTGGCAAAGGGCTCGCTATATCATATGGATCTGTACAATTACTGACAAAAATTTTCGGCCCATATTTGCTACAAATTTGGCTCTATTATTGTTATATTATGTTATTGATGGAAATAAGTGTCTATATATTTTGAGAGATGTTTGTAAAAATTGTAAATAATTCTTTGCACACCAATATGTTGACTGTGGGCAGATAGATTTTATGAGTCTACTAAAAGCTCAACAAATCAATTCGGCACGTTCGTGGGGTCCTCTGAAGTTTCGGTGATTCATAAAAAGCACAGATATGTACACGAATATTGCAGTGCCGCTCTGCCGAATAGTGCGAATAGGCCGAAGTATTACAACGATCTATTCGAAGCCACTACATTCACTATAACAATTCTAGATAGTTAGGAGTCAATAGAGTGGTAATTATAGAGACTTGATGTTAATTATGACTAGTATAAGTGTACTTAATAGGGTATGAGTCGGCATCAATGACGCACGCGTCTTATTATTCCTATTGTAGTGGGTAAAGCTTATTAGGGGCGTCGCTCCATCTTCATGATATTTTAGAGAGGCGAGAGATATAACCAGATATTGGCGTATCCCTATCATTATGAAGATGAGAGAATAGAAGATCACGTGATTTAGGGTATAGAGAGGAGAGTTTTGAGTATATTACCTTACCCTCTTTATTCATATTACTTTGTTAGCTAACTTATATATCATTATTTGTTTTAGGTCCTAAAGAGTCTCATAAGTACTTTACTTATTCAAAGAGATTTGTATAATCCCCGAGTTCAGTCTGTACTCCTTCCTCTTAAACCAATTCTTTCACAATTATATTGGTTACTTGGCACTCATATAATATATGTATTATTATAGATACCATATATATATATATTATATATATATATATAGTAATATATTAGATCACTATTGATAAGTATTTATAATTGAGAAATATCATCTTATATTAAACTAATAAGTACGCGTTATGTAATATATTAGGCTCATTATAATTAGATAGAGAGCTTAGAATTTGTAATTTTCTCTAGTCACTATTACTAGTATATAAGTAATATAAACGAACATAAATTTATATGATATATTATTTATCATAACTATGCATGATCTTATATAAAAAGTAGGATATTTATCATGTGATGTTATGTATAAACTTTCTGAGCGTCAAGTAATGAAATATATAAAGGTATTTTGAGGATTGTTGAAGTGTCTTTAAAATAGAAAGTAGATTTTGGTAGATTATTTTTTACGTTTTTGTATTAGCGTTTTAAAGTTTTGGTTTAATACGCTAACTTAATTTTCATATTACGTTTAATTTCTTATAAAAGAAAACTTAAAGTTTTGTGGATTATGCGTGAGGATGATTTAAATTGTAGGATACCGGTATCATTTTATATTAATTGTTATGCTTTAGTAGTGAAACTACTCAAATAACATGATCTCTGAGACAGCTGAGAATTTATTATTTTCATAAATCTAATTTGTAGAAATTTTGTTATATTTATTAAGATATTATTATTATACAACAAATTTAATAAAATTTTAAGCATTAAAAAGCCTTCGTAATTCATGAATCTTCGCAGTATGTTGTGCCGAGAGATAATTGAAGACAAGCTACGCGCCATTGTTAATTCGTCTATTTCAATTAGCTGTATCAAGTTTAATGTAAGTGGTGCAGAATCTTCTTTGACAATATAGACCAAAATGTACAGGTCTAGGCAGTAATCACTCGGCAGTTTAACGAATTTAATCAACTCTTGTTAATAGTTATACTTAGTAATCTCTATGTGAATTTAGTATAGTGGATGTCATAGTGTCGGCGGGTATGTATTACTTGAATGAATATACTTATATCCCTCGTAAGTTATTAGGTATTATAATATTATTAACTATTATTAGTATATATATATAGTTAATCAGTATTATATAGATCAATACTTATACAAATACATAAAATAGAATGATTATTCATATATTAATACATGGTATAGTATAATATTAAGATAGGTATAATATATTACTAAAGATTATATAAGCACACTAATTATGTAATCATATTATCATATCATTATCTATAAGACTATAAATAAGTAATAATAATTAACAAACATTTTTTATCCTATACTATATATAGTATATCATAATATAATTAATAAGTTATATAATTAATATTATACAATAATTATTATTTTAATGTATAATATGGCATATATACTTATTCACTATATATAATTATATATACTATAGAGTAAGTAGTTCGTATAATCAATAAGGAACTGTACCGGGTATAGATATTTTATATATGTGTGGCGATTCTACTACCTTATTATATCTAATAGTAACTACTAATATATATACAATGTAATATAAATCAACCAATTATAAATAGCCATATATATATTATATCTTTGGTATATCTGTAGTATATATATATATATACACTCTTTATATATTCACTCATTCATCGAGATAAGTAGGATAATAACTGATAAGGTCACGCTACAAACTAATTGAGATATTTATATTCACAAATATATATGTATATGAATATATTGTTAGTATATAAGTATAATATGTATAAAGTATGAATAACTAATATCATAAAATTTAAATATGTAATTAAAAGGTAACCGTTTCATGTGTCTAGTAACCACCAATTTTCCCTATTGAATTTTGTCTTCTCTTTTTTATTTTCTAACGTGTATATTCGCTATCCTATATAACCAACATATGATAGCAAGTGAGGTACACGGACATAATTAAAAACATCATATATAGGCACCAGTTACGTGTTCTTAAACCGGATCCGTAATCTTGATAAATCGATGTATGTCATGATCAAGGAAGATCCACTGAACAATCAAGGGTACAATCACATAAAGAGAGGAAGCCAAATAGATTGGGGCCTTTCATGTTGTCTGGGGATACGACAGGGTAGGACTATTTTCCTCCCTCCGGGAGGGTCATTCCGGAACCTCACTATACCTATAGTATATATAGCTTTTGGTATTTGGGTGTACGCGTGAGGGTTCCTTACGCCGCCGCTCCCCCTTAACGAGGGTAATTAGGAAAACGTCCAGCCCCTGTCCCCCGTCGGCTCGAGCCCCTGGTGTGCCGTATAAAGCAAGATATAACTTTCTATCGTGATTGATTCCAAGAAATAGAAATGCAATATTTCCTGTAAGTGTTCAGGACTTTTTGAGATTATATTTTAATTATATGAAAAAAAGTGTGGTTTATTTTTTTTTTTCATAATTTTTTAGTAATATAAATATGTATTTATACGCTGATTCTCAATATGTAATTATGGTTTTTCGTATCTAAAGAACCTTTCGAGAATATATAAATCATGAACATATACATGAAACAAAGAATTATATTTTAAATAACTAAATAGTCGTGAAAAATATATAAAATAATCTTTCTCTTTAACTCCAGTTATTTTTTATTTAAGAGATCTTATTGTAGAATAGCACGGTACCTGTCGACAACCATATCTGAAATACACGACTCGTATACACTCGAAAAATATGATATGTATGGCCATCGAGATAGTTAGCATATAATAAGTTTCCATGGAGAAATAACCAAAATGTAGATTTCTAACAACTTTAGAACTATCATTTAGTGACTAAAATTTAAGTAAAAGGAGACCCTGATAAAATATGGACAATGACGATATCAAACAAAGATATTTCCAACTCATATACTTATATTTTATTTTTATTTTACATCTTTTTTTAGTATTTTGTATTCTATTTATCTAATATTAGTTTATTATATATTTATTTACAATATAATATATTTTATTATTCTATATTAATTATTTATTAATATTTATATATTTATAATGATTTTAGCTTATTATTATTGTATTGGATACATATATGTTTTACTTAATCGACCTCACACGGAACGGGGGAGGTCGGCTCAAAAAAATATTTTGCAGGTAACTTTTCTACTGGGATACTTAAAATAAGACTTGTTCTAGGGTCCGAAAGTATGGTTTTAGTAATTTTAGGTCAGCCTTATGTGATATAATTGTATATTTTAGTTTCTACTTCATTCAAATGCTAGTCTAAATATCTTAATTAGTTAGACTTGTAAACTTTTAATATACGCCGCTATCATATTGGTACACTCAATCACTCATTTATGACATTTTTTCCAACGCGAACTACTTGTCTTTTTCATAATGTTTTAAAACACTATTAAATGGTGTGATTATGTGACTCGAATCTATTCGCTTGAATATATGTTTAATGAAAATAATCAAAGGAGCTAATTTTTTAATCAATAATATGTATTTTTTAATATCATATGATCGTGTCCATAGATATAGGTGCTTTTAACACGTCGTAAAGCAGTTAGGTTGGTAAGACGTTGAACGGGGTGAAATTAAATTTTTCCACCCATGGCGACTAAACTAAGCGCTCACTTTGAGCCCACTAGGAACATACTTATGAATATCACAAGAGGATTACTCTTGCAGAATAATTTCTTGAGGCGACCTCCCGTCTCCGGATGTTGGAGTCGGTCTAATCAAATAAAGCTTTGTCCACATAATGATGAGATTTAATAAACGCTAGTAATATATATATCCATACATAGTATATAACATATATATATATACTAATTAATATATAATATATATTATTATATTACTTATAATATAATATATATTATAAATATATATAATATATTAATATATATATTATTAATAGGCTCCTTTATTCTGTGTTTTACGCTTAGGTCAGTTTTGAATTTTTTGTTTTATTTTTAATATATTGCTAATATAATATGATACCAACAATGAATTCCAGTGGTAACGGAACATGATTCAAAAGTCGAAGTATTTTAAATAATTTTAAAAAATCACAATGTTAAATATTGTTTTAAAAATGAAATATCTCGAAAAAGTACGAACCTTACAGAAAAACAATTACATATTTGGAAATCAGCGTAAAAAATCTTATATACAAAAATGTAAAAAAAAAAAACCACACTTTTTTTTCATAAATATAAAATATCTATTAAAAAGTACGACACACTTACAGAAAAACCACACATTTCATATTTGGGATCAGCGTATAAAGCTTATTACATATGTAAAAAACAGTGGGCTCGAGCCGACGGGGACCAGAGGGGGGGACGTTTTCAATACCCCGTAGGGAGGGGCGGAAGAACAAGGGGCGGACACCCAAATACCAAAGAGCGGGGGTTCTCGGAGACTTCTCCCCGGAGGGCAGGAAAAATAGTCCTACGTACTAGTCGTATTCCCAACGGAAGGCCGAGAGTACCCGACTCCATGCCATCATTTTAGTGATTTACACTATGGGTTAATTAGTCCTTAGTTAAAAAAAAAAAATATAAAAGTTACGATCCGTAAAACGTAACTGGTCCTATATAATTTTTTAATTATGGTCGTTACCTAAACTGTAAATCAATTGTTGTATATACTGGTATCAAATATTATATAAATAAAAAAAAAAAAATCAAAAGTGACCATTGTGTAAAACAGAAAAGGTCAATATATTATATATATATTTATATATTATTAATTTATATATATATATAATATATATATATATATATATAATTTAATTAATATATATATATAATATATTATAAGTATTAATTATAATAATATAATATTATAATATATTATATTTATATAATATATAATAATATATTATTTATATATTAATTTATATTATTTAAAATATATTATATTATTATTATATATATAATATATATTATTATATATTATATTATAATTAGTAAATTTTAAAAATACTCACTTTAATATGAGAGTATAGCATGGATTATCCTTTTCAGAAATAAGTAATTATTATATATTAATATATTATATTACTAGTAGAGCATATATAAGGGGGTATTACTTATTTTTTATATATATTTTTATTTTACTAATAAACTTAAATTATTATAAAATACTCATGAGTTATGTATAAATGATAGTTATCAATGGGTTTAAAAGTTATAAACACAATGGGTCCAGTCACAGTTAATTAAATAGATATGGTGATAGTTATTAACATACTCTATATCTATAATTCTATACTATTATATATATATATACGTTGAAACATATATATATATATAAACAATTCTCCTGGAGATACTTTTCTCACAAAAAAATAGAGCGAAGTAATTTTAAGTCGAACTTTTTTCTTTTTGTAATTGATAGAAAAAATAATATTTAATACCTTGAGCCTGCACTGTCAAAAACTAACTCAAAAAAATAAAGTCACAAAAGGAAAATAACGTTTTATTACTCTAATATATTATATATATACTTGAGATGTACGTTATATACAGTCAGCCGGTGCTCTTGAAAACAATTTTGACTCATAACAAATAAATATATAAGTGCCATTACTACTCAAAGAGTGTATTATGTCTGCGACATCAATACACGAACTAATTGATTTCTCAAATACAATTCCATAAAATGAATTAATAAAATTAACTACTAACAAAGATTAAAATGTTAACTGCCATATTTAAGGCTATATATAATAGTCAAAAAAGAGATTTGAAAGGTCATTATATTGAACACTAATTGAAATATACTACCAACATACAAATTAGGATTAATACAAAAAGTTTCATTCTAAACAATCAACACATCTCAAACGTCCGAAGGAGATGGCTTTTTTATGTTCTTTTTTAAAGTTTTGTTTATTATAATGTTAATTATATCATTTGTACGTTATATAACAATTTCCGCATTTAGCATTTTTGAAAATATAAATATCAAAAGGCCTGTCCTCCGAAATCCATGTTATTTGAGTAGTTTCACTACTAAAGCATAACAATAATATAAATGATACCATTACAATTTAAATATCCTACAACGCATAACACTACAAAAAACAGAAACTACCATGATAGACAAACTATTTAAATATTTACTTAACATAACAGTCTCATTAAAAACAAACGAAATTACCACTTACCCAAAATCTACCATACTATGAAACTATGTCTTTCAATAACAACTATTACCACATATTACTAACTTTCACCCGAGTATAGAAAATTACGAGTACTGTAAATATATTAAGTTCGGGTCGGCCTTGTTTATAATACTTAATTTATAAATATTTCAATAAGGAAAGAATACTAACTATATATATTATTACTAGCTAATTATTTAAATAAATTGGAGGAGTATACATAGTAATGATACATTAGTGAGTAAATGAGATGTATATTATCGTATTGTTGAGATATCGAGAGATGGAGTATACCAGTAATAATAGCACATACTTATATATATATATAGATTCTTAAATATTATATATATAACTATATTAGAGGGAATAAATAATATATATATATAATATGAGTGCAACATAAAATTGTTCCGAGGCCGGATACCATATAAAGAAGGATCAGAGACTGAAGTGGGAGAGAGATTCAACTATAATTATAATAGTAATATATCACATTATATATATATCTATTATATATATATAATATATTATCGAGTACTTCTTACAGAAACCATACTGGTAATCGGGGTAATCAATACATATATGTTATAATACTTATATATACATATAAATTTAATATATAATAAATGACTACTAATATAAATATTAATATAAAACAAATTTATATAACCCATTTAATTTATCTCTATATAGATAAAGCACTAACTAAAATAAAATATACAGGACTTGAAGGGATGCTGCCGAATATTCGGTAAGTATTCGGTATTCCGCCTA
The DNA here is from genome assembly GCA_015478945.1 of Trachelipus rathkii. NCBI lineage: Eukaryota > Metazoa > Arthropoda > Malacostraca > Isopoda > Trachelipodidae > Trachelipus > Trachelipus rathkii. The sequence continues at coordinate 24,914 of JABUQX010048312.1, forward strand.
TTCGCCAAAATGCCGAATATTCGGTCTTCGGCTTTTTTTACCGAACTATTCGGGGCCGAATATTGAGCTTTAATAAACATAAATTTACATTAATTACAAATACAAAGATAATTTACCATATTTAAATTGAAAATTTTGAGAATAATATTTCCTAAAAAATAAAATATAGCCAAATTTTGTAGCCAAATATGGCGAAAATCTCACTTGTCAAGTTGTCAGATCCTATAAGGGCTTTGGCATTTTTTCAATAATTTCGAAAACTAGAAATTCATTTAGTGCATCGGGATAATGGACCAAACCATGGTGCTGGTATAAGGGAGAGGCTTGCTATCAATAAGTTTTATTCACATGTTGCAACTATGCATTCACCACCGCACTTACAAAATATTAATAGCGATCAGTCTGTTTGGAAACGATACTCTTGACTTACTTGCAGAAGCCTATCCTCTCATTTTCTACCAATATTTCAACCTAATCCGGGTAGATATATATACTGTATGTTCTATCTGAATGTGAGGAGGCCGGCTTATAAATCTCAAATGTCCCACAGAGTCTTCGTATCATGCTGGAGACAAAACCTTTATCATATTCTTATATAGAAATGTTTTAGAACATATAAGTCCCCTATCTCACTATATGCTTGTATACAAATTGTTTATGACTGAATTTCAGTAGGCAATTACGAATATTTATTCAACAGAATTTATGAGCCATTTGACAACATCACTAAAAAAGCATTAAACGTGAGAGTGCAGCTCGCACAGTGAATCCCCTTCCATTCCTTTAAGCATAGAGATCTTCTCAAATAAGACGAATAAAAAACAAAAAAGCCTATTTCAATGGATATAATTAACACTCCTTGAAGAGCTTAAGAATCAGTAAAAAAAGACTTTCTAAGTTCTATGTGATAAATCTTTGTGTGTAGTTACTTTCTTAGATCTGCGATTCCAGCTAATTTTTCAACATGAACTCACGATTGAATCAGTAAAAGGATAATTGTCCGTTGACTGTTGCATGGGAGGAAGGAAATGTACGCATGAAATTTTTAGACTCCTCTAGACTCTTTCTGCATGACGAATGGATTATATCTAACGTATCGTCGGGGCAGTGAAGCTGGAAGGTTCCATTTTTCACTTTCTTTAATGGAAATTTAATCTTCAATTTTACTTCTTGGCATCAAAAATCTTCATAAGTATTTAGAAAGTGAGAGTTATAAAAGAAAGTCCCATTCTTCTGACGATGTGATTATTGTACATAACACGTAATCAGGCTACATACGGTAGTACATCAAGACACTAAATCAATAACATAAATGGACATATCCTGATCTAGATTCAGCTAGGCGACCTGTACTTCATTGTGGAAAAATACTCATTCCATCATTCAACAGTCTGCCAATGCTCTCAGAAGAATAAATACCGTTCTCAGGCTCCACCGTCACTCAGTCTCGAAAGTGAAAGTAATATTTTTAGAATCATTGTTGAGCAGTGGCGAGGTGTGAAGGAGGAAATATTAATGAACGCCACAAGAAATAGAGATCTATCCACCTAGAAAATGAAGTAACTGCTAATGTTTCTGTATTTCTATATCTTATGATGTTAATGTCACAAAATGAAGATTTAGGTTTTTTATAATTTATAACTACGAAACTTTTTCTCAATTTTCATTTAATTATTTTAATATGTGAAATGGTTCTTGCTATAGGTACGAAATAGTTATTTACTTTTGTTTTATTAATTTGTATATAACACTGGTAACATGAAATTTCTTTGACGGGGTTTTGCAATTGATTATTGATGTGCTGATTCCAAAAAATGTAATCGGTTTTGCATATCACATCGCACTTGTGAGATATTTTGTGTGTTAACATACAAGTAATTTATGTTAAAAATGTTTATGTATTTTAACCTTTGATGTTCAGGGTCTATCCCAATTATTGGGATATATATATGTATGTATATATATACTATATAACTATATAGGCAATATATTACTACTATATAACGCTAAATCTATCTAATCATTTATAATTATGATTATATTATTAATATTAATTATTATATATATATTATAATTATATTATATTTTATTCTATATAATAAATATATATTAATATTATTATTATAATTTATATATCTAGTTATTATGTTAAATACACCATCTATATATAATTATCATATATATATATATATATTATTATACTATATAATATATTATAATTTAATATTATATTATAATTTAATTTATATTATTATAATTATTATATGTATATATAATTATTAATTTATATAATAAATTATATAAATTAAATATTTATATCTATAATATAATTATAACTATAAATTATATTATTATATTATATATAATTAATTTAATATTTAATAAATAATATTAATATAATTATATATAATATATTTATAATTATATATATAATTGTAATTATAATATTTATTATAATTATTAATTATCTTTTATCCTAAATTATTATAACTTAATTATTATTTATATTATTATATAAATATTATAATATAATATTTAGGATATATGATAGGAGAAGAAATCAATATAGTGCAATGAATTATTGATTTACATGTCTTTGTATAAATATATATAATACATATTAATACACACTAATGATTAAAGAGAATGATGTAGTTATGTTTTCTATGTATTTTAAGAAAGTTAATGGTTTAGTTTTTACACTTGCAAGTTACATCTAAGGGGTTAAGTGTTTTCAAGTACAACTTAGTGCTATGATGTCTTGTAGTAAAATGATCAACTCATTCAAGCTCGCCGACAATAGTCGGCCACATCATATTTGACTTCCACTTTTTTTTTTAAATTTCGCGCGGGTGTTATATAAAAAAACTGTGATTGGGGTTAATTCCTTCCATTGAAACTATTAGATTCTAGATGGGAAGCGGTTCACTGACTTGTCCTACGCTCACTTAACATCTGCCTAAGTGTTTATGCTGAAATTTTCTTAGTGTGAAATTATGATGTAATAGTATGATAAGCTTATATATCTTATGTATACACATCCATGAGAATGAGAGACTGTACTAGCAGTTCCTGTACAATGTTAGTGGTTCTCGTCTGCTTTCCTGTTTCCCAGAATATTATGTGGCTACATCTGAAAAAGAAATCTACGCTCTTGTCTTCTAATACAGTTCACTTCGGTGTAGCAAAATTCAGGCGAGCCATCACGGAGAGAGTCGACTATTTTGTGGGCATCAATATCCCAGTTTTTCTCTTCTCGTCATCACCAGGGACGTGAGGCGCATTTATATTAGCGGAAAGCATAAGATTATCAGGTCCAGGACCTCACAAATTGTTCCAATCAAAGCCTAAGGCTTTTATGTGTTATTGGGAGGTAAAGATGATGTTTTCTCTCTGTACAGTGGTTCTCACGTACGATGTTCCTGTACCTGGCGTCAAGGTTTATCTCGGTGGCCATTCTCTTTTGGTCAGTGTCTTTGCCGCCAGCTGTCCAATAGCACAGGAAGCAGAATATTTGGTGAAACCTGCTAGTTCTGACTGAGCAACATATTGTTTACCATGTATGTGAGTCGGTACGCATATTTACCATCGTGCTGTAACCGATATGTAGCCTCGTCACTACCTCGCTCCTTGATTTTGGCGATACGCCTCTCTCATCCGTAACCCGGTACCACCCTCTGGGAGACCGAACGCATTTAACCCTGTTGCCGTTGTGTAAACAACAGCACACTTTAGAACTGCTCTTGGAAGTGTCATTAAACAGTCGCCACTCACCTACATTGTAATGCTAGTGGAGGTTCCATCAGAGTAGTAAGTGCTGCATACTCTTCATCTGCACAAACACAAGGTTATTCCATGTGACTGGAAGAGCTCCTATCTTTTGACATAATACTGTACCCATAAAATGTTACGTCTTGGTGCAATGGTCTCAGTAGTATTTTTTCAATGCAACCTCGAAGCCAACAGCTCAGGACAACTTCGGCACACTAAATCCGCATACAATATGTTCGTTCACGCTTTTACCCTCTGGGATGCAACATATCTGACGACCATCCAGACTGTTTATTCAGACTAGATGATTAGACATCAATACCAGGTATTGTGTTTACCACACATAACAATGTCATAGACGTACTAAAGTTACTACACTGCTCTCTCGAATGCATCGTACCCGCAGTAACTTGCTACTACTTAGATATATTGCGGAAGGTATACGCTCTATACAGTTCCTACGTAGTGCGCACAGGAATTTTGTCATTCTTAGGGAATATGCAAAAATAGGGATCCATGATTGCCCAAAAACGGGATGTGATACAGCAAATCCGAATATATATGGAATCAGCACGCTCGCGAATTCACTAGACTATTCATGCTACAAACAGTCCATCAAGAAAATATTTCAAACTCTTTTTTTGTTGAAACAACAAGATGTCAATAATTTTCTTTATTTTTCCCTACGCGGATGTCCGAACTTTGAAATAACTATTCGGCCGAATAGCAAAGTCGCATTATTCGCCGAATATTTCGGTATTCGGCCGAATACTCTTAGCCGAATATTCGGTATTCGTATTTTTTCCGAACTATTCGCCGAGCCAGCCATCCCTAATATATTAATATACTATACATTAACTGGGGGTATATGTTATCTGTATAATTATCTATATTTTTGATGGAGTGTGATGCTGTAGTATCGTTTTTTTAACCTTCCTATATATATATATATATCTATCACTATATATATATATCTCATATTACGTATATATAAGTAACTCATACATACTCACTTATATATATATTTACTTACTTGCTTACTTACTTGCTATGTAATTGAGTTCATTATTTATCTAAAATTATAAACTAATATATATATTTACTATCATATTGAGGTGTACGGAAGTTTATTTTTTTTTCTCATAAATGAGTAAAAATTTGCAGTGAACAATACTTCCAATTAATTATTAATAAAGATATTATTTATTGCAAAATAAATATATTTATAACAACAACCATCCCACTTCTTAGGACATGCAATTTAATTTTAAAAGAATTTATTAAACAACATACTTGTTATATAATACTCCAACCGAAGACGCCCAACATCCAAAACTATGTCAAGAAGGCTTTTAATTTCGAGTTTATATTTATTTTTTTTATATTGACGATACACCGATAACAACCAGGTCTCATGAAAGAAGATTTAAAACCTAAAGAACAGCTATGTTATTAACTATTTAATAACATTGTTGTCAGTGGCGTAACGCAAAATTGTCGGGCCCTCCCGCAAAATTTAAATATTGGGTCCATATATTATATATATATATATATATATATAAGCCTATTATATATTATATTATCAATTATTATAAAATATCGTTGAATATATTAATGTATAATATATCATATTATTACTATATAAATATACATATATATTAATATATACCTATATTAATATTATATATATATTTAATTATAATAATTATAAATATATATAAGTTATATATAAGTTTATTGATTATATATAATATAATTATTATTTAGAGGTGTAAAGTAGGATACGTGATTCAGTTGTCTACACTAATTCCGCGGAATGCCGGATGCGGTATACGACTTAAAAATCATCTATCGAGCTGAGGATGCGGATTGCAGGATAGTTAAAGTTTTATATAAGTTTAGCCACAGGATCATCATATAATTAATTATTAATCTATATTTATTAATCTATATAGTGTTAATTTATCTATATCATATTAATAGTATTACATTTTATTTAAAATATATATTAATATATTATAAGGTATTATTAATTATTATTATATATAAAGTAGTTTATATGCATGGAATAATAAATGTGTATATTTTTAAAAACTGATGTATACTTAAAAAAGAATAAAAGATTATATATGGTAGATACAGTAGTATATATAACATAGTAATATACTGTCGTTACGGACGCGTTTGCGACGCACTCTTTTGCAACCCCACAAACATCTTTTCCAAGCCTCCACCGATTTAGTGAAAAGAGTATTTGTTATATTAATGACTATGAATATTCAATAAACTACTCAATTAATTGGTTCAATTAACAAAGCTATCATGTATAATCATCCCAGCGAGAGTTTGCCTTATCTTTTCGTCGTATTCAATGAGATCTGCACCTGACTGAAAGACGCTACACTAGCTACGCTTTGTTGAAGGACCATGCTAAGAATTCCTGACGACTTCTGCAAGATGGTGGAAAACCTTTACAATTATCTTGCCATCAAACCAACCAGTGGATCTTTATCTATTCCAAGCTTTTTCGCTATTGATATTCTTCGATCAAACGATAGAGTGTCCTTTGAAACCTCTGAACAATGACTCTTCATCGTCTGCTCAAGCAAAAAGCCAATAACCGTGGAGGGGACTCAGTTATAGTGATCGTTAACAGAGGGTTAAATGTGTGTTTGTTTGGTGGTGCAAGAATGCTTTTTCTTGGCTGGTGATATTTCTGTCTTCAGTAGCATTTCATCACATATGGCATACACTAAAAATTAACTTTATACCCCGCTATAGAGACACGTGGGTTCACACCGAATTATGTTCTGTATCTAGGACTCTTACAAAGTTGCTATCTCGCGTAGACACAATGTAATATAAGGACAATATATAATTATGTAAAAACATCTTCTTAATCTCAATCTTCAGACATAGGGAGTTTACTATATCTGCTCACATCCTTGAAAGTCCCTGCCTTTTAATATATAATTATAACTATATAAGTATGTATATATAATATATATATACCAATATATATATATATATTAATATAATATATATATATATAAGTATATATATAAATAATAATATTCTACCTTAATATATAAATATATATATATATTTAATACCGGTATATATTATATATATATATATATGAGATAATATCTGCAGTATCTAGTAGAGATATATAGATGATTGGTTATTTAATGTAGTATTAAATTAATAAAATTCCATATATATATACGTTATATATATTATATTATATATACTATATTGTATATTTAATATTAATATATATATAATTATAATACTTATTATAATTATATATATATATATATATATAATATATATTATATAATATTATATATATAATATATATATAAATATATATATAATATATATATATATATATAAGGTAGTGCAAACACGTTTCTCATAATTATGATGAATACCATCAACTATCCGCATAAAAATTCATGCGGATGCGGTTGCGGAATGCGGATAGTGAAAATGATGCGGAATCCGCATATATATATATATATATATATATATATATATATATATATAATATATATAATATATATGAATATATATATATATATATATATTATATTATCTTATCTTAATATATATATATATATAATATATATATATATATATATATTAATATATTATATATATATAATATTATATATATATATATATTAATATATATAATATATATATATATATATATATATATATTATATATATATATGAAATTATATATATCCCGGTGTAATAATTATATATATATATATTAAAAATTATATATATTAATTGTATATATATATATATTATATATATATATATATATATATATATATATATATATATATATATATATAAATAAATTATTATAAATAGTAATAATTACAGAACTTGTTTACATGTTTACTTTACTACTCTGAAATCGCCGTTGCCGTCTTGCATTTTGTGATGCAAATGTATTAATAACTTCTCTGATGTCAATTTGTTTTGGAATGTTGCATTCTACACTTTATGGACAGGGTCCAATATTGGGCTCGGGCTGAGCCCAATTTTCACCCTCCCTAAAAATGAACATAAAATTCGGAATTTTCAGCCGATTTTGACCTATAAACACCAAACTGTAGCTTTTTTTGCCCTCTAAAACGTTGTTTTCGGGTGTTTCTATATGAACAAAATTATTTCCTCTAAGAATTTTAAAATTTTTCAAAACCCATGTTTTGAACATTTTTTCGTATCAACTCCAGAATTTTTCCAAAATGATTTCAAACTTGAAATATGCATAGATGGGTCCATTACCTACAATAGTCACATTTATTTTTTTCGATTTTTTGAGTTTTGTGCTCAGCGTTGTCCAATTTCCAAACCCATTTTTTTTTTATTTTAAAATGAAAAATTGCGATAATTTTTCCATGTTCGTGCGAAGTGGATGAAATTTTCAGAGCATATGTAGTCGGAAGAGATGCACATTTTTTACTTAGATAATTTCTTTGTATATGCATTAGTTTTGGATTTGTTCTTGGAACAAATTTTCAAAAAAATATATTTGGAAATTTAAAAAAAATTTTTTTTTGAGTATACAAAAAATTATCTAAGTAAAAAAGATCCATCTTGCCCGACTATAGAAGCCCTGAAAATTGCTTTGATCGGATAAGTAGAAAAATATATATATCAATTTTTTCCTTTTCCAAAAATTAAAATGTTTGAAAAAGTGAAATATTGATAATATTTTTTTTTTACACTTGTCCGATAAATATCAAATTTTCAGGGCTTCTATAGTCGGGAGAGATGCATCTTTTTTACTTAGATAAATTTTTTGTATACTCAAAAAAAAATTTTTTTTAAAAATAATTTTTTTTTTTTTTTTTTTTGCAATTTTTTCCAAAACAAATCCAAAATTAAATGCATTTACAAAGAAAAATTATTTAAATTATAAAATGTGCAACCACTTTTCGACTACATATGCACTGAAAACTTCATCGCACTTCGCACGAACAGGAAAAAAATTTATCGCAATTTTTCATTTTAACAAATATAAAAAGTGGTTTTGAAATTGGACAACGCTGAGCAACCAAAACTCAAAAAAATCGAAAAACAAATGTGACATTGTAGGTAATGGACCCATCTATGCAATTTTCAAGTTTTGAAGTCATTTCGAAAAAAAAGCTGGAAATTGATACGAAAAAATGTCAAAAAACATGGTTTTAAATTGAAAATTCTGAAAGAATGGCTACAGACAAAGAAAAAACACGCGAAAACAACGTTTTAGCGGCCAAAAAAGCTACAGTTTGGTGTTTATAAGTCAAAATCGCTGATAATTCGAATTTTATGTCCATTTATAAGGGAGGTGAAAATTGGGCGTAGCGCGACCCAATACTGAATCTTCCCTAATCTCTCCTGTGACATGTGAACGTAAGTAATTTTTTATCAATTTTAACTTGCAAAATGTCGCTCGGCTGTTGCCACAGTTACAGGTAAAGTCAAAGAGCAGCAAAAACGCTGTGTAAACATCTGATATACTTGACGCAATGATGTAGTTGTCAATGAATAATAAATCTGCCAATCACCCCCCCCCCCCCCCCTCTTATTGATGATCTTGATCTAATGTATTTCCATAAGAGTCACTCGAAAGCTTGAATTTCAGAAGGAAGTTTTCTGTGATATCTCTATATTCGTATTTCAAAATTTCAGCTTTTTTCTGCAATTCTTCATTTGTTGATGTTGAAAGAAATTCTGGAGTCAGCGTTATAAAGAGACTACACAAATGGTTCATACTTTCAAATCTTTTTTTAATTTTACAAATAATATGTGTACATGTTCGTATAAAGACCCCATTTTAGATCACTATCTCAACGGTTCTCACAAATACACTCATCCCTGGACTAGCTCATCAAAATGAAGTTTTTTAGTTCTACGAACTCTATGATCTGGAAATGGAATCAGGGGAGACACCAATGTTGGCAACGAGCAGAAAAGTTGCCAAAGATCTTCAAAATTATTAATAAATGTGTAAAGATGTTTATTCATTGTAAAGAAGTAAAGTAGTTTCTTTTGATAGATCAGCGTTACTGTTCTGGAGAAATTTCGAAACCAAGTTAAGAGATTCTAGTATTAATGTATGAAAAACGACCTGGAAAAGAAATTCAAAATTTTCCATGTTTTTTTTTAATCCATTTGTCTTTGCTCTTTCATCGAGTTTTGTAGATTGCAGAACCAATTTGAATATAACTGAAACCACGGGCACGGGCCCCCACATGCACCGGGCCCTCCCGCATTGAGGCCTTGCGGTCCCGTAAGTTACGCCACTGATTGTTGTTCTTTTAAACAAAAAAGAACAACTGTTATTAACTATTTAAAGGAATATCAAGTGAACTATTAGCTATCATATGCTGAGGCAAACTAATCCTAACATAAAATATTTGAATGATGAAGTTTTTTTCACAAATCCTTTTAAATTGATTTAATTTCCTTATTAACCTTTTGTGTCCTTTAATTATGACCTTTTGTGACCTTTAATTATTGTCTTCATGAAGAACAAACTATCCTCAGTGGAGCTGATATGGCAAAGTTTTAATAATCGTGAACCATACTCTCTCCCAAAGAAATCTTTCCATTAAAAACATACCCATTACTTCAATCTCATTTCATAATTTTTATTTATAAAACCTTGTCATTCTTGTAACCCTACGCTGTACTGCTCGAAACATTTCCTTAATAATGGCGTTCAAACTTCTACAGAACCATTCCACAGAACCAAATGGTCTAACAGAACCATTACAAAGCTTGATCATTACTTCCTTACTTGTGTAAACTATATTTCTCTTATATTTCTTACCATCTTATTAGCTCTATTTCAAAATATCAAATTATTATTAATATCTACAACCAAATCCTTTGCTTCCACAACAGGTTCCAGGAAATTTCCTATTTATGTGATAATTAAAATCCTTATTTGATTTGCCAGTGTGAAATACCTTACAATTTTTGATATTGAGTTTAGTTTGCCATTTAACAGTCCAACACAAAACGTTTATCCAAATCAGATTAAAGTTTAATACAGTTCACAAGATTACCAGCAGAAGTAGTCAATTTAGTATCACCATCAAACTTAGAAACCTTGTTTTTCACTCCTCCATCCAAATTATTTGTATAAGTTTATAAAAAGAAGTGTACCCAGCACTGAACCATTAGGAAAGTCACTTTTTTACCAACTTTCATGTTGATTTATAATAATAATAAAGCATTACATGTTGCCTTTTGTTACTCAATCAAGTTTTTATCCATAGTTAAAACATTCTTTACTTTTACCATTTTTGTTATAATTTGTACTTTAGTCTATCTTTTCATTACCTTTGTTGAAATATAATTAAATAATATCAACTGGCTCACTTTCGTCAACACAATCAGTAATATAGTCATACATAGTCCATAAATTTTAAAAGATGCGTCTGAAAAGGACTAACCTTTCTAAAATCCTTAAATTCATCTTTTTCTTCTTAATTCAGCCCCAGAAGGGTTAATACCCTGTCATTGGGACAAGCATCATCTTTCTTATGACCAACTAAGATCTTTCTCTCAAAGTTTTCTGGCAGTTGTGCCATCGGAAGATACTAGAGGAGGGAAAAGGAGGAAGAAGTGAAGTTAGAGTTAACATTTTTTTTGGGCAAAATGCTAGCAAAGACGAGAGAAAAGGAATAAATTCTAATGTATGAGAGGGAAAAGGAGGAAGAAAGTTGAAGTTAGAGTTCAACATTCTTTTTTATATTGTAGTGTCAAGGGAAAAATAGATCATTAAAAAGAAAAAGACGATTGAGTTAATATGAAGAGAGTATGCATTTGGGAAATGTTTTGTATCTCTATAATATTAACAGAAACAATGTTTCGAATTAATTCATTTTCTGGTCCTGGAACGATTTGAGAAAAAAGATGATCCTTTTTATAGTGAGTACAAAACAAATTAAGATATATACCGATTTTTGCGCATACGCGGATCCGCATTGTAGCAAGGTGAAATATTATAAGAAAGATCTGTTTGAAGTTTTTCTTTGTAAGTTTATTGTCAGAGTTCCGGGGCAAGATTGGAGGTCGTTAGAATGCAGATTCCTTTTATGTTTCGTCCTGGGGGTACCTCGCGCACATGGTGTTAGGGACAGTTTTAATAACAATTACACTTGAAGTTAAACCAGGATTGTATTACGAGAATAATTTTAAAGGGTGAGTAAGGTGAAATTACAAGAAAGTGAAAGAGATTATATATATGGCTAAAAAGTGAAGGTGCTGTTTATAAGTTCCCATTGCAAGGAGGAGGACTTAGATACTCGGGCTATTAAGAATAAGGAAATCTTGTTTCTAAGTTTCTCTTACACGCTCTCATACCCAAGAGGGACAAGCCAATAAACCCAACAGCCGAAGCACGTAAATCGTTAACATTTTCTTTTCCATATCTGTGGGAATACATCAGGGAGAGATAGGTAATAGGACCAGGTCTATAGTCAATGAATCAAATTAGCAGCATTCTGAATTCAGTGACAAAGAAAACACTTTGCTAACTAGCTGTAGAGATATAATGTGATCTCGAGTAATAAGTGAGGTCTTTTATCACAACTGCTGAAAGACTGAAGTAACGTAGATATTAACAAGAATAAAATACGAGTGAATAAAAGGAATGATTATTAATCTACAGAACGGAATCACTATATCTACATGATTAGGAGGATAATATATATATACTATATATATATTTATTAATATTAACTATAATATAATATATATATAATATATATATATAATATTTAATAATATATATAATTATATATAATATATATATATTTAATATTAATTATAATATATATATTATATATACATTAATAAATATATATATAATATATTATATATATATATAAATTAATATATATAAATATATATTATAACATTAATTATTAATATATATAATATAATTAATATATCTAAAAAAATATCTAAATATAGTAAATATTTTATGTATAAAATATATATATATATATATATATATATATATATATATATATATATATATATATATCAGCTCTTACCCCTTTAAATTTATAGCAAATGCTTTCCTTCGGCTCCACACCTCAAAAAAATTTCGGCTCCTACTCCACCCAAGATCTTGCAACTCCAATGCTCCGGATTCCCGGCACCCACTCCTGCTACGCAGCTCTGACTATTTACGTCATCGAATTTTTAAGTTCGATCAACGCTTATATTTCCGAATTAGTCTGGAACCTTTGGTGTAGGTTTAAATTAAATAAATATCTGTTTCGTAATCTGAGGTGTGTTATTATATAATAAATATTCATAATAATGGTTCGGTGATATTTTTTTTGGTTTTTACTATTTTTAAAAATAGCTTTTATATTTTTGAACACTATGAAGAAAAACATTAAAAGTAAAATGACATAACTATAAAGTATACATAAAGGATATGGGTGGCAAATAAATTGGTATTTTGATTGATAAAACTGCACAAAGATAAATTGAATATGGATATAAGGGTATTTCTCAAGCCCATTTTATTATATATATATGCTGAAGAATGGGTTTTAGGTGTGTAGGGTATGAATTCATTGAAAAGAGGGAGTTAGGTGGAGGATTTTGGTAGTAGAAGATATTTAGCAGAGGGGTGTTAAAAAAGGGGGGTTATTGAAATGTAAAAATGACGTTTGATAAAGTATAATAATATAAGGGTAGTTATAGGTAGTGGGACAGTCCTGTATGAAGCTATTTAGATTATGTATGATATATCTAGATATATGGAACAAGTGTCCTGTTATTTAAGATTTATTGAGTGAATATATATGTTTATTAGGATATTTGTAAAGGGAACGTAATATAAATTTCCATAGGAGTGTTACTGTGGTAAATAACCTGTGAGCAAAAGGTAATTGACTATGCGGCGCAATAATTAACCAGCGGTTTTTCGGTATTATTGAAAAGGTCGATAGTTACTTCGAACGTAGCGTATAGGAAGTTTCATTTCTTTATTGAAGGGTCACCGTTGTGACCAATCGGTATCTTGTAATGTATAGTAGTGAATCTAGCGGATAGAGATTGTATTACTTATTCGCATTATAAGACTACCGATTAAACTATACTAAAGTATCAATTTTGTTCATGATTGACATGTTCGTATAGAGAGGCGTTATTAGGTTGTTAAGATAGGCGAATTGTAATAAAATGTAGTGAAACGTATAACTTCATTTAACGTTAGAATAATGCGGAGTAAAGTTATAGAAAAAATGAAAGTACGGTGCCTTTTAGTGACACGGAGTTTTTGAAGATCTTTTCAATCAAGTTTAAAATGGAGTGTAATTAAAGTCGCTTTGGTTAGCGATCTATACTCTGTTTGGTTGAGTTTGGTGGTGTTGGTATTTTTCAGAGAATACTCAGGCTTATGAGGAGAATACAGAATAGAATAAAACCACGAAAATTTATTCAAGTTAAAAGTAATAGTTCATGTCAGATTTTAACCAATTTTTGCATTTTGTGCGATTTTTGAGGAACATCGTGAGGAAAGTAGCCATTCCTTACTCACTTTTGTGAGGTGAGGTTACTTTGAAATTTCTTACCAACGATGCCGATCATCGACCATAGTAAACCTTATACAATCACTGACTATTACATATCCATAATAAGATATGTGAGTCGTTCGCGGTGACTCTTAATGAAGTCAGGTGGATTTTTTCTGAACATGAGACTGATATTTTTACCACAATAGGTGTTAATATAATATAGTAGAGGCTAATACATGAGCTGGACTCTTTTTATCACAAATACTTGTTAATAATTAAACGGTATATACATAATATACTGTCTATCTTATTATATCTAACAGACTTTAATTTTCTTTCTCCACGATGCCATTGAACAAATCAAGTACCATCTTACCTCTTTATACAATCTTTAGGAAATAATAAAAGGATAAGATGAAATTATATATAATAATAATAATATATTATATAATATATTAATATATATTATATATATAACTATACGGTATATATAAATATATAATTCATTAATTAAAATTAGATCTATGAATGATCAAAAATTATACAAAATATATTAATATATTATAATATATATTATAATATATAATTAATATATATATATATAATATATATATATATTATTATTATATTATATATTATATTATAATATAATATATATTGTATATATATAATATATATTATAATAATATTTATATGTATACATAAGGAAGTTATATTTTCAAGTAGATTATGGTAAATTTTTTTGGTAACTGGTAAGAAATTGCATATTAAAATTAATTAAAGGTATAAAAGGTTATTTCACATATAATAATAATTCTTAAATGTAAATTTTAGATTTTAATTAATAAAAATATTAAAGTGATTTTCTTTATTAGTGGTTTTAATTAATTTTACTAAATCCAATGATATTAATACGGAATTTAAATTACTTTATCATGAAAGATCCAAACTATATAATTTTATGAAAATTATAGGCGGTATATTTAAAATAAGTAAATTTTGAAGAGAACAGAGAATTAACTATTAAATTTATATATCGGAATATAAGGACAGGTGTTTAAAATAAATAACATTTTATTATGTGTATATATTTAGAATAGGTTTAATTTTGTGTACATGAAATAACATAAATCAATGATAATCATAAAATATAACTAGCGAGCATTTATATATACAAAATATATTATTATACTACACGCAAATGAACTTTAAAAGATGAATGTTGAAAATTTCATAGAACTTCAGCAAAAGACAAGAAATTGGTTAAGTACTTCCTATTTTCCTAACAAAATTGGTGTAAGACAAACATTGTATGTTCCACTAAAATATATAAAGATATAAATGAATAATAATAATAATTATATAAAAAATAATTAATAAAAATAATATAATATACAATCAATAATAATAATAATGACGATACTACTAATCAGTCAATCCATAATAAATAATGAATAAATGAGGATATAATAAATAATAATATATGACACCCACATAACAATAACACTTTCTCATTCGAAATTTTTAATTCGGATAGGTCCACAAGTTAGTTCTATCAAGAGTATTAAATAATCCCCATCCCCTTTTTGTCATCCCAGTGTTCCAGTTTTGGGTCAAATGAATTATTTGAATAACCTGTACTAATCTTCGGAAGGTTTCGGGGTACCTTTCTCCAACCATAGGCACAAGAATGTCGATTTTCGGAGTTATAGATGTATTATAGAATAATACTAAAGTAGTCTTATATTATAATTTAAATGTTCCAAAGGTATAATAAATAATACTACAGAATAATTCTTGTAAGAAATATTTTCCTACATTTGTTACTGTCCATTATAGGAAATACTATATTTATATAGGGATTTGACCATAACATTATATATATATTATTTATACTATATATGATATAACTTATTGTATTACTAATATATTATGCTTGAATTATGTATTTCATGACATGCGTAGTTCCATTCAGTATATATATATTAATAGTGTTAACTATATATAATTATTATATATATATATGAATAACTCGCAGCAACTAAAGTGTGCAGGAAGCCCACATCGAATCAATTATATATCGCATAAACTTACTACTATATTAAATAACATGTATTATTATTGATATAGGGTCGCAATACTACTGAGAGTGTAACAATAATCAATCTAACATTAATTAACAAGAGTGTTAAACGTATATAATTGAGCTTACATGTTTTTCAAGATAATAAAGGTTTTTAAGTACCGAAATTAAATGTACAATTAAGTATATATATATATATGTATATATATATATCTACCTGGGTGGAATAGCTCGATAACATGAAAGTACAATAATATATAATCAATTTAGTAAATTCCTGCCTAGTACAAATTGGTGCTTTGATTTCTAGAGACCATAGCATTTATCATTTGATGTTGTTATACAATATTCTCATAATTCTGTTTTAATATTGGCTATTATTGAGGATTCTATCGTCTGCCCAATAATGTGTTCGTTATGAAGCGTTAACAGATAGCTGTCTTTATACGTAATGGCATAGTATATTCCCAGGGATTTTGGTATGTATATGACGGCCAGATTGGGAATTAGATCAAGATCAGTTTGGCTTCAAAATAAAATTGTAAGACAGTCCTCTAACTCGCAGAAAAACATTCTTAGGACACAATTATCTGTTTATAACTATCTATATAACGTAGTAGTCTCATTTTACAAAAACAACTATAGTTATATATTACTATATATATTTTTATATATGTTATATATATCATAATAATTATATAGTGGCAATCAGAGTAATGCACCTTGTATAATTTGAGATATATATATGTTAACCGATAGTGTTAATATATCAGGTGTAAACTGTTATTGCTTATCGTAGTAGTAACTTATAATTACTCTACAAATAATCTATGAATATATTTGGATCATAAATTATTGGTGAGTAGTGACTAATAATAATTTATATCTTTATATTATGACGCTGCTGCTTATCTTCAGAGATGCTTTTATTATACAGCAAATCTTCATTAGTAATTGAAACTATCTTCTTAATCAACAGTTTATCGTTTTATGTAAAAGCAATATGAATATATATTCGTAGGGTAGTCTGTCCTGCATTTAGTTAGTGTAACTCTTTGGAATTACTGGTATATTTATTATATTTAGACTAGTATACAAAACTATATACTACTGTTTACTGATTTTATCAGACAGGTATATACGTTGATATTTAGAATTTATAGATGGCAAAACACCTTGGCGTATATCTGTTTATAGTGAATCAATAAAATTCGCGTTGAGGTAATTTATTCTCGTTATAGTTAAACAAACGTATTATTAATAAAATTTATATATATATATAAATATATAATAATATATAATATATATTATAAATAAGTATATTACTATTATTGCTTATATATATAGTATGATTACAATATAATTGAACTTTGCTAAGCGCTATATATTATTAAAGTAAGCACATAAGAATATTTTCTTCTCCCAACCATTTAACCCCAATAATGACCGATTTCTGGTTACAAAAGGTTAAACCCATCCTCAGAATAGCATTGGGAGATAAAATAGATAACCAAGTAGGACAAAAAAAATAAATAAAATGAATAATATAAAATAACCTAATTTAATGAGGAGCTACATTTCTAAATTGTGAAATAAAGCACACAAAAAATCCTAAATTGACTTAGGTCATAGTAATATATATAATTATATATATACCATACATATATATATTTGATTGATATATGTCGAGTTCTAGTTATCATAAAATTTTTATTAGTAATTAAATATATATATAACGGTATTATATATATATATTACGTTTACCAATCATATATTAATCATTCACTAAATATTAGTATATATATATTCAATATATATAATGAAATAGATAATATAAGCTACTGATATTATTAACTATAAGTATAAGAGATACAATATATAATAATATTTATAATAAATTAAATATAATGTATTAATAAACAAATTTCATAATATATAATACAATAAATATTTATATACAACTATATGTAATTTATATATACACATATATATATATACAATTATAGAGTATATATATTATTATATATACGAATTGTTAAGAAAACAAATATATTTGTTTACAAAAAGTTTATAATTATAGCGTTCTTTACAAGCTATATATAAAACAACATATATATTATATATAGTATTATAATATATTATATATATATATATATATCAGGTGCATATTATTATTTTATATTTTATATTGTATAATATATATCTAAAGTATATATATATTTATAATAAGTTTATTGGGTGCGGTCATAACATCAATTACTTCCCAAATGACTATTTAGTATCTGCTTTGAATTTAGTCAATGGTTTCCTGGGAGTTTGGGAAGTGTGCCAGTTTGCTTGCATTTTTTTCCTCATAATAAAAGCACTTACAGAAAGGATTTTAACCTTTTTCCTTTTATTAGCTTCTTCTTCCATCCAACTTTAATGCTTTCTTTTTTGTTTATAACTACAAGAGATGACGCTAGCCCTGGGAATTGAAGCAGGCAAATTGGAAAGGGCTTGGTGTTAACCCTTTTAACATATTGAATTATATAGTACATACATTAAGATAGTGCTGGGTATAATTCAAATGCAACAATATCAGTATCGATCGGCCTATTAAAGTTTCAAAAAAATTAGTGTATTCACTTTAACCAAAAATAATTTTAATATTAAATAAAACTTTACATTTAATAATGAATATAGTTATTTGAGTTGAAAATTAGTTTACTTTGAAGGTTGATTGAAATATTTTTGAAATTTGCAATTTGCTTCATTCGATCCAGGAATTTTCTGTTTTTCCAATTTTCATTTTCTTTATCGATCTTATTCTTACAAATTCCTTCTGCTGCTTTTAAATTTTAAGTAATTTTCCATTCTATACTTAAATATATTTTTCATTGAGTGAAACAAATTGGCCAGACTTAACGATTATCTCAAGGAGTATTGCAATCTGATTTCAGGCTGCACCTTAGATACCTCCACAGGGAATTAGTAGCCATAGTGTGGAAATTATGTTATACACCGTAGGTTATTTACACGTAGGTATCGGTCAAGTCATAAACACATATGACATTTCTTTCTCTTGTTCTTTACTATTCTTGTATTTAATTTTTTTTTACGATCACTTTACTTGAAACCGGAAATTTCTGAAACAAGTTTAAAAGAGGTTGGTTGTTCTGGGATGATTATCAAACCTTTTTTCACTATCATAGCTGCATGCCCTGTAAAGAGGCTTTTTAATATGCATGGATCATACATACAAATCGAATGAAATAGGGGTGCGTTCCACACATTCAAAAGTTCTTCTAGAAAAGAAGGGCCCATAGCTGGACAGTATATTAGCTTCTCCCACTCCCATCTCCACTAACCACATTCAATTCACTTTTTAATCACGACAAACTTTTGCATAACTATCTTTTTAAAGGAAAATGGCCCACGGTTTATGTGTGAATTATTAGCTCTTCTGTGCTAATACAATTTATATTCACTTCAATCTCTTTATTCGATCAAAATTTAATTGCATAATAAATACTTTGTCTTAATTATGGATAATAATGGCTAACGGTCTTAGCGAAATTATTATTTAGCATCTTCTGCTCTCACTGACACACTTATTTAAAAGGAAAGATCCTCACGGTTTAGTGAATTAAATTATCGCCTCTACTCTCATGACACACTTCAATTCTTTTTAGCTTCACTCTATGAACATATAACTGCGCAAACCCTTTTAAACAAACTTTTGCAATAACCGTCTTTTTATTTGTTAAGGAAAGAGGCCCACGGTTGTGAACTTATACTCCCTTTTCTCTCTGACACACTTCACTCTCTTTTAAGTCAACAAACTTTTGCATAAGCTCTTCTTATTAGGAAAGAACCCATGTTTAGTGAAATATTTGTTTATCTACTAATAGTTTATTGTGTCAAACTGCTTTTAAGTAGTCTATGTAGTAGACTACTTAGATTGATAGGACCCCTCATTGATCTTTGCCCTACGTACACTAAACTACTTAGTTCTTTTCAAACAAAGGAAAAACACTACTTAATCCAATATGATGTCTTGGGATGTTATGGTCAGTTTTTCCTGAATTTCTTAGGCCGTATAACGTTTTTTTCCCTTTCTTTAATAACTCTTCTTATTAAGGAAAGGCCCACGGTTTAGTGAATTATTAGCTCTCCTGTTCTCTCTGACACACTTCAATTTCTTTTTAGTCGACAAGCTTTTGCATAACTCTTCTTATTCTGTCCCTATTACAATGAATAATTGTTGTTTCGAACTCTTGTTACTTATTATAAGTGATGAGAGATCTAGTTTCATACCTCCTCCTCTGAGGAGTATTCGTGCGACTTCTATTTTCTTCGCCGTTTCATCCATTCTATAAGGCTTTCTAACATGCTACTTAACTAATATGGCCTTTCTTAAACGTATTCTACTGGTAAAACGTGAAACACAATTTTTTCTTCAATTTTCCCAATCCTACCTGATCTTTTCTTTAGATAAATGCATCTCCACTTCGGCGTTTTTACATTATTTTAATGAATAAATCTACGTGATGATGTAGACACGACATTTCATTGGAGAAACATTTTCCCAACTAATCTAATCAAATCAAAACAAAACTTAAAGAGATAACCTCTACTAAACAGAAATTAGACAAGAGTTGGTTTTTTGCTAATCCTAAGTTAATAGTCCTCAACCAATGTTATATACCAGGCTGTTTTTTTAATACTCTGTTGACTAGCAGTATAACGGGTAAGTATCTCCCTTAACCATTTTACAAAATAAACCTAAGTTCCGCATCCATTACTTGTAATTTAATCATTATCTTGGGCTTTTTTTTTGGCAATTTCCAACCCAGGCTCCATCCTATAGGGTATGTAAAAACGGAAAATTTTAAACAAAACCATATTATATATGTATATTTATTTCTCGGGTATAATTATCACTCGAAAAAAAATTTTATCAAGTTTGGGTGAAAAAAAAATATTCAGAAGCAGCACCTCCACTTAATTTTAACAAAATTAACTTTCATAATCTATTAATAAGCAATAATCGACTAGGTGCACAAACTTACAAAAATCGCCGTCAAAAATTGGAAATATAGAAGGAAGAGGAATTTTCATACGTTACCCCGATGCCGCACATTAAGTTTTCAGTGTTAGAATGAACATTGCGTCCATTGTGATATAAAGGAGAAGTATGGGAAAATAAAAGAATAAAAGAAGTAGACTAAAAGACGTACTCAGCACTAGCCTCTTCTTTAGAGAATCGAAGTAATGCTATCAGAAAGAAACAAACAAGTTCCAAATAAAGAAGGGTAACATCACGTGCGAATGTAACGCAAAAATACTTTACTGAGTTTAAATTTCGAACATATAAGGTCAATAATCGGGGCCATAACATTGGTGTTTAAGGCAATCAAGTGATCAGGAAGGGAGAGTCGCAGGAAAAAAAAGCTCTAGAAGTCCCTATCCTTTCAAGCGAGATACGATAACTCACATTCATACAATGTGCAGTAGTTGAATGCCCATTCCTTTAATTTATACCAACATTTCGAGATCAATCCGCTGGTGGGACAAATTAAAAACGGAAGAAGATTTTGAAAGTTGTGTTACTGCAAAAGGATAACAACCAAATGATATTTCAGAAATAAGAGCATAGTAAATAAACTTAAATTATTTCGTGAACGAGGAGAAGGAAAACACAGTTTATAGAAAGGATAGCTCTGAGGAAACAGAAGATAATATCTTTGAGAGTAGATGTTCATCAATCTTGGAAAGTAAAATTGAAGAGAAAGGTTATTTGATAGAATTGATGAAATGACTTTGTTTTCTGCGTCCGAACTATCATGATTTCTTTTGCCTAATTAAAAAAAAGAGTTGTTAAGGCCAGAGGTCTCTTTTAAGTTAATGATAAACTTAAAAATGTTAAAATTTTAATAACATAGTCAAAAATATAAAATTTGAGAAGAAGGGCGGTCCCTCTTTTTAATGACCATATGGTTTTAAAATTGGCAATCACATGAATACTACGATTTAAAAAGATTGGAAAAAAAAACGACGAAGATATAATAGAGAGAAATCAATCTCCAAAGGACGGGTACACTCAATACTCATAGGGATAGTTTTTAAGAACCTCAGTAGGGATACACCCACTCTCTTGATTTTTTGGTTCATATAGTTTATTATATATAATCATATTACGATTTCATATGACGTTTGCAATATAGTTTTCATTTGCCTGTGTCCATAGATTACAATGAGTTTAGAGAGTATATGACAACCACACATTTTTTTTATGCAGTTAAAACCATCGCTCACTTTTAAGAAACTTTGCAAAAAAAGAATGATAAATTTTATAATAATTTCAATTTTCTCCAATAACAGGAATCGTTAAGCGAATTCCAAACTTTTATTTTTTGAGTGTTTTTCTTATATCTCTTTCCATTTGTTTTTATTGCTAGTTGAAGACCAATATCTTAAAAGAGGCAAATAGTATTGCTTGTTCAAACAGAAATGTTTTTTTGTTTATGAGTGTTTTGCAATAAAAACAAACAAACCGAATGTGCTATTAAAGCAGCGCTCATTCTTTTTTAATGTGGACAATATTAAAAATGGTTAACAACGAAAAGCAAAAAAATTAATATATATATTTTTATATTATCAAATTGCTTTCTTTAACAAAAATTTTATAAAATAATAATAGTTATAGAAGAATATGACGTAGTCAAAAGGAAACGGGCCTCCCTCAAACCTCCTAAGCCAGTACTCATAAACGCTGGTGACGTAATTGAAAGAAACATCTTTGAACAATGGTTATAACTTCATAGCTATTTCTAAAGAGGTCAAATTTGATTCATTTTAAAAAGTGAAAGAACAGGTAGCTAACAAAGAAATGTTATTATCGATAACCTATATTCTTATCAATTAGTGGAAGAATTTCATATATCATATGGAGCTAAAAACTAAAATATTAACAGATTAGTTTTGGGCTATTTCTGAGTTTTTCTTAATAAAAAAATATAGGTAACTAATAAACAAAATCTACAGTCTAAATAATTTATTTTAACTTTTTGAATATGTTTGGAGGACCCTATTTTTTAAAGTTTGGTTTATTTATTGCCAAAAGACACGGTAAAGTGTCAATGCTTTTTAAATCGAGATATTGTTAATTGCTGATGATAATTGGAATAATGACAAACGAATAATGATAAGAGAAAAACTAATACATAAATTCAAAAGTTAGAAAAGTTAACTCAATATGATGTTTAGTGAAAATTTTGAAAAACAGAAATAAAAAATTTCTACTACATCATATTTAAATCCTTAGAGCTAATTTTTAAAGAGACAATTATTACCTAGGTATACTATGGTCACGAATCATGGCTTGCGGGGGAAATCGGGATGAGAAAAAGAGTGAAAGTAGATTTAGAATGTTTGAGACATTTAATATAAACAAAATTATATATAGAATTAAATATATAATATAATAATATATATTATATATATAGACTTATATAGCCTACTTACAAGAAAAGTAAATTTAATAATATTTTAAGATATGGTAGTATATACTTAGTACAGGTTGAATATATATAATAGACTAATTATCTATATAGATCAATAAATATAAAATAAATAATATTATTTATATAATAATACTATAATTAATATATATATATTATATAAATATATATATATATAATATAATTATATATATTTATATTATTATATTATTATATTAATATATTATATATAATATATTTAGTATATCTGCCATTCTGAAACCTAGATGGTACCCCTTACCTCAATTCCAACCTGATAACTCGATGTATTTCCAAATTAATAAAAATATCTCTCCAGTTAT
This sequence comes from Trachelipus rathkii, assembly GCA_015478945.1. Lineage (NCBI taxonomy): Eukaryota > Metazoa > Arthropoda > Malacostraca > Isopoda > Trachelipodidae > Trachelipus > Trachelipus rathkii. The sequence goes on from JABUQX010048312.1 coordinate 49,176, forward strand.
AGCTCTTTCCGGGTTTTTTTTTCCGTAACTTTCCACATGGATACAGTAATGAAATCAAATTTTGACAGGTTTGTAATAGAGAATGAAGACGAATTCAATCACTCTATCTTAAACTAGAGCAAAATAAGCGGGTGGAAACATTGAACAATTGGCAAGGCCAAATGATAATGCTGAGACTATTTTTTTTTTTGCTTTTTTCAATAAGCGTACGAGCTTTATTTTATAAATCAGTTTTTTCTTTCATTTTATTCTTAACCTCCTCACCAAAGACATAAAGACATTTCATGGCTTAAAAAATATTAACACATTCTTTCCCTTCTTTTTTCTCAAAACCCGAAACGTCGAAAAAAGAAAAAGCAAGTAAAAATAGGGAAATGAAATAGGGATGCCATCGAAGCGTCAATAACGATTTGATTTATTAATTAAGGTTTGGCCGACGCAGAGGGTTACGGTGCGGTGGTGCGCTTGGTGTCCTCATTTTGGGCGTTAAACATAGTTTGACGTTGAGAGAGGATATGCTTCATGAAGTAAATTAGGATAGGAGATCCTCGATGTTGCAGAAATTAACAATGAAAATCAGGACTTTTGTACGTTGTACAAAGAATTCCGACAATTCTATGAAACCCTATTGGTTTATCTATTCCCAGACAGTGATTTGGGTTATCTTAATAAATGAACCCTATGACTTTTCTGACGCTACGTTTGTGATTTTCATCTGAAATTTTGGTAAAACATTGTGAGTTTGTCATCGTTTATAGTGTGCTTGTTGTTTGAAGAGAAATGTAGTTCACCATGGATAAGATTTTAAACAGACATAAACAATTGCGAATATACAATATAAATATTTATATAATTAGCATATTGTACCTATATCCAAATTTCAAAGGCTTTTGAAAAATATATAAACTACTCGTTCATAAATCGCTTCAAATGAAGAAGAAATAACTGAATGGTGATAATTCTTTGACGTAACAAGAATATTAAATTTCTTTGAAATTTTTTATAGTTTATTATTATTGTGATTGAGATATATTTTCCCAAAGTCACTGTTACTTTTTCTTCTGATGGATTCAATCTCATGCAATTCTAAGAAAATAATTTTATATGATATAGAAAACAAACTTGATTTTTCTGACAGGCATGATACTCAACATAGCTTGAGTATCTTGTGTCATAATGCTTTATAATATTAATGAGAAGATCGGGTTAGAACTTTGTTCTTAACGTAAACAATTATAGCAGTCATCAATGTTCGTTGCCAAATACATTATTGTATGTTTCCCTATTTATACTGTAGATTTGCATTACTTGCCTTATATCATGCGATAGCTGCGTTTGTGGCGTTATCCTTCTTTCCTAGGCTTTAAGACAGCCTGTCAGACCAAGCTTTTAGCAATGAGAATGTGCTCATGATTTCTTTGATAAGGTACAGATTACGGCAATGTCATCTAGCGCCTGCGGTGGAGCTGATTGTTTCTCCCTTGGCAAAGATATCTACAGAGCCAAAGAGGAATTCTCTGTCAGATTAAAACTTTCAACACACTCATAATTTAATGAGGGGAAGCATTTAAATAATGGCAGACAGGCGCAGAACCTAGTATTATATTTTTGATATGATAAATTGTATAACTAAGTTCTTTGTTCATTTCAAACCCTTTTATTAATATTTTATCTTTGGTTCTACATACATTATAGAATCTATAAAATAAGATAAATAAGAAAAATAAAATTGTTATTATAAAATATATTTAATAGCATATAGGAAGAATACCTGGAGAAATTGAGCAAAAGCTTATAGTTTTTACAGTTAAATATAAAGCATTAAATCATTTTATTATTATGTGTAAAAGTGACGGTAAAGAAATAACGAAAATATTTATATTATATCTATTAAAATAGGTGAAAAGAAGGTGTGATAAATTTATTTTAAAATTTCTTAAAAACCAAAGTCGTTTTTTTTCACAATATTTTATTTATAATAAATGAAATAGCATACAAATTTGCGATTTATGATTATCGGTTACGCCTTATCGGCGATATTTTTTATCACGAGTTATCGGATATCGGTTATCGATGATAAGGTTTTTTCCGTTCATCGACTTATTCGGTTATCGCGATAACATTTTTCGTTTATCGTGCCCACCTATGTATATATTTATATATATATATATATATATATCATATATTTATATATATATATATACTATATATTATATATATATTAGTATATATATATATATATATATATATATATATATATTATATATATATAATATGTATTATATATTTATTATAATTATATATATATATATATTCTTTATTTTTTCTATTGGAGCAGGGGTAAGCAACATACACGCGGAAACAGGATAGTTAATTAGAAGAACAAGGTGTGATTTTCAAGGAAAGACTCCACACCCTTCCCTCAATCCTCATACCCTTAAGTACGAGTCCATAGCAGCCAAAACCATACCATAAGGCTTCACAACACCGCGACAGACACCCACGGTGTTATCTCCTCTGTGTTAGGGCTCATATCCTCTGGGTCAGACCCATAATCATGCTCCCTCACCAAACCCCAAAATTCACTCTTATTATGAATGATTCTTCTCACTTAAACCAAAATTCACATTCCTTTCTTTCAGACTCTCCTTTACTGACTCAGTACACTTAGTACTCCTTTCTTTCAGACTCTCCTTTACTGACTCAGTACACTCAGTACTTTTTTCCCTCAGACTCTCCTTTACTGAATCAGTACACTCAGTACTTCTTTCTTTCAGACTCTCCTTTACTGACTCAGTACACTCAGTACTCCTTTCTTTCAGACTCTCCTTTACTGACTCAGTACACTTTTTTTCTTAGGTCTCTCAGCCGGTCGATTCCCAATACACTCACCTCTACACTTCCGCTTAAACAGCCGACTATCATCCATCCTACTCTTATGACCAAACCCAGCAAAAAATTCCTATAGGATCCCACCCATTCGTATCTTAATTAAGATAGGAATGGATGGGATCCTATAGGAATTTTTTGCTGGGAACCATCTTTAAAATCTTCTCATTAATTCTCTCAATCATGTCTTTTTCACACCACACAGCTCCCTAACACGTTCATACCTCATTTTATCAATTCTTCTCACACCAAACATGTACATAGATTGTCCACCTGAACAGACTGCACCTTAGGTCTATACCTCTTATTCCATATAAAAGGTTCGCTACAATGCACTAACACCAGTTGCAATGTAGCTTGCAGAACCCTAGTTCAATCAAGGCTTAGTTCCTCTTGCAATCATACAAAAATTTAAATATACCAGCCACCTTCGTACCACTCACAACTTTCCTACTACGCTCTACATAATCCACTCTCTTTCCATCCAACATAAAGCCTAAATGTTTAAGCCCAGATATTTGTTCCAGTTGCTCACTATCCAACATGATTTTACACAACGAACTCTCGTTACCCATCATCATCACATTACTCTTATCTACATTTACTTTCAAACCCCTCCCTTTAAACACACTGCCAAAACCACTCTACCCATCCTCTCAAATTTTCTTCAGATTCGTCACACAAAACCAAACCATCTGCGTACAATGAGCTGAGCACTCTCCACTCTCTTCCATTCTCCATCAACCTAACATTCTCTCTTTCCACCCTACCCTTAATTCTTTTATCGTCCCAACCATATGCAAATTAAATAGCCATGGAGACATAACACATCCCTGCGTTCCTCCACTGTTAATATTAAACAATTCGTTCTTCACTCAGTTTATTCTTACACTCGCTTCAATATCGACATACATAATTTTGATTCCATTCAGACTCCTACTAACAACACCATGTATTACTAATAGACCTGCTACAGAGATTCCCTATTAATCCTGTCTTACGCCTGTTGCAAGTCCATAAAACCTAAATACAATTTGTTTTTCTTCTCTCTCATTTTCTCAATCATTATCCTCAATATCAAAATTTAATTTACACGTCCTCTACCACTATCATAATCATCCCCTCAGTCACTCGAAGCATTCTTTCAACTAAAATATCAGCATATATCTTCCCTACAACCCTCAATAAACTAATTTCCTTATAATTCATACACTTTCTCTTATCACCCTTACCCTTATATAAGGGTACTACTATCACTGCTTTCCTCCAATCCTTCATAAACGCTTTGTTACGCAACCTCTATATCCATTCAATCACAATTTCACCTCCACTCTTAACCACTTCACCAGTAATTCCACGGTAAAAATTTTTACTATGGTAATTCCATCTATACCTGCTGATTTATCATTTTTCGACTTTCTCACTCTACTTATTATCTCCTCTCCAAAATGCCCATTTCTTCTTACACCATCAAACCTACAGACATTCATTATCACCAATTCATCTCCGCTAATGTTCTGCAGATTTTCAAAGTGTTACCTCAGCACACTCTTCACGTTCATTTCAGCAGTCCCGAAAGCACCATCCCTATTTATTATTCTATGAATACTCCCATTGCTCTCTTTTTTAACCTGTCGTACTTCCTTTCGGAAAAGCTTCCTATTCCCTTGTAGGTTCTCATTCATCCTTCTTCCAATCTGTTCATTTACTATTTTTTTCTCCTACGTATGCAACTTTTAGTTTTTCTCTTTTCCTTCCTCTACATTCCCATACTTCTTTCTTTAGAAACCTCATCATTGACTTTTGGCATATTTAACCAGGCAGTTTTTTTTACTTTTAACCACTTGCAGTACCTCTTCATTCCACCATTCACTATGGGATTCTTACTTCCCATTTTAGCACACCCACACATACTTCTCTTGCACTACTAACAAACGCTTCCTTCATTTGCTTCCATATTTGCTCAGTTACATCTTGTTCACATTCAACTGATTTATATGCAAGTGCTCTCACATACTTTTCATTATAACCCGGTTCATTTAACTCCTCACTCTTAATTCTTCCCACTTTCTTCCTCTTTTCTTCCTCTTTTCTTTCCTCTTCATCCATGCCCCACTAACTTAATTTTACATAAAACAGTATAATAAGTTGATATTCCCATTACCCAACCACATCCTTGTTTTAACATCCATCAAATACTTTAGAATCTTCACCAAAACAAAATCATTCATACTCTTCACTTCGACACCATCTCTACCTACACCAGTTCTAGTATACTTATGGATAGTCTTGTGCTCGAAGAATGTATTACATACACACATTATGACACATACCTCTCTTCTCACAGAAATCAAATACCTTCATAATATTCTCATTTTTTCCTGCAACCCCCGGGGGCACCTGTTATACCATCCCTCACTAGATCACCTACCACCATTCAAGTCATCTAACACAATCAATCTGGAGCCCCCATTTACCCCGTCTAAAATATATTCAGATTGTCCCCAAAAATCTCACTTTCTTCAATATCACCCTCAGATGAACCATATGCTACAACCACACATACACTGACCTTCTCAAACTTAAATTTAGTCATTAATATTCCTGTTCTTACCCAAAATAAAATCTACCATAGCTCTGTGCTACACGTCACTCATGAGAATACCAACTTCTCCACTCCAACACACACACACACATACTCACACACACTCACACATTTCACCCTCCACCACTCATATGTGCTTCGGTCACAGCAAGCAGATCAAATTTACCCTTTCTAAAACCATCTATCATTTTACTCATCTCCAACATTCCATGTTTCCTGTCGTTTCATACAGTTTCGCCTAAGGATACAAAGTCACTAATGGCGGTCACAACCAAGTCTGAGGCATGCCTAAACATTCCAAGGGTGTAAATAGGTGGTATCGGGTCCCGAACCCAGCTACCACTATTCTTTTAGTCGTCTCCTCTTACTACAAGCAGAACGTACGCTGTGGAAATTCTCTCTTTCCCGCACACAGGAATATATTTTATATATATATATATATATATATATAATATATATATATATAATATATATAATATTATATATAATATATATATATAATATATATATATATATATATATATTATATATATATATATGGGTGCTTCAAAAACCTCTGCGACAAGATCGGAGGGCTGAATGAGCAACGACAAGAAGACATTTATTGTTAAATACACCTATGTTGTATGACGCTGTTCGTTTCAAAGTTTACGGACGATTGAAGTGTGCACTAGTTTACTGTTTGTGAGGCGTCATGTAGGTTACCGCGATTTTTTAGGTTCTAATTTTAATGTGTTTGTGCCGTGCGTACATGCGTTAGAAATAAATATAGATTGGCTGCATTAGTTTTATACCATTAACAATAAATAAGATATTTATTTGCATAACTGAGGCATGGGTTAGCACTGAAGAATTTATACTGGAGACTCCGATTCAAGACAAATATGAATACGGATATTTCACTGTTATTTATACCAGCCGTAGAGAAAGAAAGGTGGGGGGTTGGCGTTTATTTAAAAGCCATATTCAATCTGTATTAATGATGACTTTAAAACTAATATGATTGAATCGGTATGGTAGATATCTTATGTTTAATAATCACTAAGAATAGGGGCAGTTTTATAGCACCCTCGCTGGCCAGAGTCCAAAAATTCAGATGCGGAAAATTGTGAAAGAATATTGGAAGACGCATGCCCACACGTAAAGAAAAAGGTATAGTCCTCATAATGGTGATTTTAATTTTTCCTGGCAATTCTGGGATTCTTTGTTAATACGACCATAGTGTTCAGTATTTATAAAATTGGTATACTAGATAATTTTTCTGAGCCAGATGGTCCAGGAACCCACAAGACAGAATGCACTATTAGACTTAATATTAATCTAACGTGAAAGTAATGGTTTGATAAGATAGAGTTGAGGAGAATCTTAGGACTTTAGTGCATAAATATAATTAGATTTAATATGACTGTGATATCTGGGCCTAATTGGCAACGCAATAAGTGAAAGATCTTAAATTTCGAAATGGCGATTTTACAAATTCGAGACAATGCTTAGTAATAACTGACTGGGTAAGATTTTAAAGACTCAAACTGTTTTATCATGTGGGAACATTTTAAGCAAGTTTAGATGATTGTTTTAAAAAATAAACCCATTAGGGTGGCGAAGAGAAAATCCTGTTTGGTGGAGATACGAGAGATGAGATAAAATAATTGAAAAGAAGTGTTAAAATATTCAAGGGTAGTAAAATAGGGAGATGATTTAGAAATTATAGGGAAAATAGAAACGAACTTAACCAGTCAAATAAAGAAAGGCAAAGAGAGAGGCTTATAATTAATTTAAGCAAAGGAATAATTTAAGGACCTGAAGAGTTTTTTTTAGCTTTTATAAATTTAAAATAAAGCATATGTAAATAATTAATAAAATTTATGACAAATTTAGTAAGTTCAGATAAGGAGTTGGTCAGCAAGTTCTAATGCTTTTTTGCTTCAGTGTTTACTGAGCGAAAGATTTAAGATCATAGTTGGAGACTATAGTTTTCTTGTATTGCATGTAACAAATAAGACCTTACAGAATTTGAATGTTGAACGTAAAGATAATGTAACGTTTAGCTAGACCCATATTGTCCAAGTTACAAGCTGCAGGCCCTGTGGTTATACATGGTAGAATTTTGAAAGAGGGTAATACCAGCATTGCAAAAGGTTCACTGGTATTTTGATTTTTTAAGCAATCTATAATAACATTGGGTGAGGTACCAGATGACTGGAAAACGGCATATGTTGTTCCTATTTATAAGAAAGGAAGTAAGGAAAACTTTGTAAATTATAGGCCAGTTAGCCTAAACACTCTGGTTGTAAAGGTTCTGGAAAGTTACTGAAAAGTCATATAGAGAAATATTTTAGAAGAAAAAGCAAGGCTAACTTGTAATGATCCCAAGCACGGTTTTCAAGAAAGGGTAGGTCATTGTCAGACAAACCTTTTAGATTTATGGAATTCAATTATGACTGCATTGACCCGAGGAGAATCCATGTTGATATGTAATAGTATTTAGACATTAGCAAGCTTTTGATAAGTTCCGCACATACAGGCTGATGAAGAAGATATTGCAATGTGGTAATCGGTGGAGTGGAACATAGTTGGATTAAAGAGTGGTTTGTGGAATAGAAAACAGTGTGTACAACTAAATGGAATAAGTCATCCATGGGGAATCAGTGGAAGAGTGGTGTCCCCACAAGGTTCAGTGGCTTTGGGGGCCACTGTTGTTTCTCAATTATATATAAATGATTTAGACACCAGGGACTTAAATGCAATGGTTCTAAGTTTGCTGATGATACCAAAGTCCACTCAGTTAGGAATAGTGAAGGAGTGTATAAGATTCAAAATGATCTTGAATAAACTTCTTGGGTGGGCAGATAGGTGGCAAATGATTTTAAGAGTAAAAAGTGTAAGGTTCTTCTGCTTCTTCACGTTTTAAGTTTTTAACTACGATATGAAAGGGGATTGGCTTGAGTCTGGTGGACCAGGAAAAAGATTTAGGTGTGATTATAAGCAGTAATTTGAAAGTAAGCTAATCAGTGTTTGAAGCTAGAAATAAAGCTAATAAGATGCTGGGCCATAATAAATCGCATGTTTGTTTACAAAGACAGAAGTAATAAGTAAGAGCTAAGTAGATAGCTATGTTAGGGCCAAATAAATAGAGTATTTGTGCCAAGTTTGGGCGCCTTATTTAAAGAAAGACTTAGATATGCTAGAGAGGTGCAACGTAGAGCAACAGGATGATTTCTGGGTTTGAGGTAAGAGTATGAGGAGAGGCTGAAGGAGTTAGGAAATGTGCTTTCTCTGTAGAAAAGCGCATTTCTCGAGGGGCCATAACTACAAGTCTACCAAAAATTTTTACAATCTATTAATAATACGGCAACTCAATAATTACTTTTAGTAGAGCACGGCGGAGACCAGCGGGGCAATAACAAGGAAACATTGAAAAGAAAGCGGGAAGAATACGGAAAGCATTCTTTCAGCAAATAGGGTTGTTAAATTTTTTGGAATGGTTTGCCACAGGAGGTTTGTTGAGTGTGACTCAATTGGCAACATTTAAGAAAGGGTTGGATAAGTACTATGGATGGGTTGGGTTATATTAGTATAAATGACGAACATTGGCAGGTTTTAG
>JABUQX010048313.1:0-10000 GCA_015478945.1 Trachelipus rathkii
AATGTTGGGACGCGAGTGCGTCAATCTGTCAATATTTAATGTGGGCCTAGACATATTCTCGGAATGATCAGAAATGCTAGAAGAAGAAATATTCTGTGAAATATTACTCGGCTGTTGCCCCCCACCACTAGTGGGTGGAATCTCCTTATTATCTTCAGTGAAATGCACGTTTCTTCCTCCGTATCAAAAGGCATTAAAACAAAATGAAACACTTTTAAAAAAGGGATACAGAAATAGGACAAACGGACAAAAAAGTTGACAGAAAAAAAAACAACGACGTTATGGTCGTTACAAATATTTCGCTCCAGACATGAGCCAAAAATAAGTTTCGACATCTCCGAGTCGTACCTGTAACATGAAACTTCAAAAAAAATATCAAGAATGGTTGACAACACCAAAGTTATTTTACGACCACCACATAAAAAAAAAAAAAAAAAAAAAAAAAAAAAAAAACAAAATTTAAATGAAAAAAAAAAAAACAAAATAAAAGGATCTACTTCTTTTCAAAACAATGCTCCTCTGGACATCTTCACAAGTAGACTTGAATTGTTAATAACCCTCGAGGACATTAGCCTCGTTAATATCAATGCAATAATTTATAAAAGAAAAATAAATAAATATTTAAAAAAAAAAAAAAAAATAATCGAGAAGAAAAAAAAAAAATAAATAAATAAGTAAATGCTTGCAATGTGATACTCTTCCTAAAACTTTCTTCTATACTTTTATTTGTAAGTTCCTTGATTCAGCGATTACAGAAACGAAGCACTTTTCATCAAATATCTTGAACAGAGTTTTGTTCTTTTCTTTCTTCACATATATGTACCTTAAAACACAAAAAAATCATGTTAATTATCTTTTTTTGTATGATATTAATATATATATTATAGTTATATATCCTACTCTATCCCTATATTCTAGCTATATATATATATATATATATTATATATATATATATATATATATAATATTAAAGAAATATATAAACGAGATAATAAATTAATCAGAATTATTATATACGTTTCAGTACTAGCCTTTTTAACGTGCCGTTAAATATTTATTTCAGCAAAAAAAAAATCAACAAAATTTTAATTCACGCGCTCACGGTGACTAATGTGATAGAAACTGATACAATAATCCCACAAAAAAAAATACACACACTGCAGTCTCTTCCACACTCTTTCTCTATCATCTATACACAGAGAGATGGCGTCGAAGAAAAATTATGCTGCAGTCAATATAAGGTTCTAAAAATAATCTTCTACTTTTCTTTTCTAAAATAGTCTACTACTTTTCTTTTCAAAAATAGTCTACTACTTTTCTTTCTGTAATTTTATTTGGTGAGAACTTCGCAGAAAATCGAACTATAATTTCTTGTGTGAGGGGTCGGTGCGTGGAAGACTTTGTACCACTATTCTATTTCCGGAGACGCACAGAATTTTTACTCTCCGTAGAAAACTTTTAGTCAACATAAAAAAAAAAATATTCAGACCGACAAACACAGTTCACACACAGACAATTACGCTTCAAGATATACATTCATAACTATTCCATAACGTTATATATAAGAAGACAAATAAATATTAATAATAATAAGAGGGGAATATAAAATATAATTATTTATTGTTACTATTATTAATTATATATTAATAATTGTAATCAAAATAAAAATAAATAAAACATATGACTATTTATTACTGTAATAGAATTAATAGAAATTACAAAAAAAAAGAAAAAAAATCTTTTAAGTAAAAATCTATTTTATCTGGAAATACTGCACGAGAAAACCCCGTTATAAGATCTCTTTACGTTATTCAACTTCTATTAACCAAACTACGCAGCTGTGAAATCCCATGAACTTGATAGCCTCGAACATGAAATATTTAACATATGATTGTTGCGCAGTAAAGAAATATATTACAAGTTGTATACATTAACGCAAAAAAAAAAAAAATAATCTAAACATATATATAGATTATATATATAAAAAAAAAATATATATATATATATATATATATAATAATAATAACTTGAATAATATTCAAGTTTCTTGAGAAAAAATTACGAACTATATTATATCAAAAATAAAAAAAAATTATTCTAGAACATATGACAGAAACGGAGCCGTTGTGAGGCTACTTCAATTACGTCACAAAAGTAAAGGATGCGCGCACCAATCACAGCTAAGAAAATTACAGTAATAAAAAGCCTATGATAAATTTCAGAAAATAAATAATAAATAATTTTATAAATTATTATAAATATATTTTAAATACCTTTATCTTTAACAACAAGAAAAAGAAAAAACAAAAAATGTAATGTCACCTACTTATCCGATATTTTTACAAAATATACCGTAAATGAGTTCCCCAAAAACAAAACATCCGCATTGCGTATATGAAGGAGAAATTGCGTCGCAGCAAAATGATCTACTCTTGATGACCAAGATGGCTTCCAAAATTAAATCGAAAATGCTGTAGGCTTCACTATAGAAGTAGAATAAAAATCACTTGTAGAAACGGTCGCCACAAAATATCAAAAATCTTGAATAGATGAATTCTTTTACAAGGTACTCTTCTTCGTACCAGACCAGATTTTCTAAATAAATAATCAAATCAAAAGAGTATGTAAGACCAAATATCTGTCCTTTTACACGTCGACATGTTGTGATGCTCTCGTGGCCAAGGTAAAGTTTTTAATTTCGCTTCTCTCTGTTTTATTCACTTATTTTGACATTCTTTTTATTTTGCTGTATGTATTTTAATTAGCATTTTATTTTATTATTTCAGATTTGCTGATGATGAATCATAATCATTCGAAACTTTATGGAATATCTAAAAACACTAGATATGAAAGAAGTTATTTCTAATTCCTTAAAATATAACTTTTAAATTACAAAAAATATTAATCATAATATTATCATTTCTTGCTAATGTAATTTCAATAAAAATTATCTAAAATCTAAATTTCTGTTCATATTTTATAAATTTATGTCCTTTTCATCTATTTACAGTTTTAAAAATATATTATTAATACATTTAGTAGAGCATCTGGTCAAAATATTTCTGAAAATAGTAATCCTTTATATTAAATAAAATCTTCTTAAAAATACATACGAGTATTCTTCCTTAATAAATGACAATAAATATTATTGCAAGTAGTTAATAAATTATGAGAATTAAAATGTTTCAATGGAATGAAATAGAGCTACGGCGTGAGAGCTTCAAAAACATAGACTATGCGCACTAAGTTCCTAAGTGAGATAAATATTTCAATGTTAATCAAATCGTTACCTGGTAATGTAAAATATATATATATTCTTGTTCGCTTGTGAACAAATAGGCATTTAGACAAGTATCAAAACTCATACAGGAGCAAAAATATAAGAAATAATCTACTCTTCTTGTGTAGAACGACAAATGTAAATCTTCAATAGTATAGTACCTATACTATGATACAGGCCCCTATTCAATGGCTGCAAACTACGTGCGGAGGGAAATCTCAAATCATTAGAGAAAAATATTAATAACTTTGTTTTTAAAAGAATTTTCTTCTCAAAATTCTTTTATAAATAACTTTAAAATAATCACAGTCACTTTATAGAAATATTAAACACATCAAAATAATACACAGGTAATTTTAAATCTCACTTTTTATATTATAAACGGCGCGCACTTGAAACACTGCTACTCAACACCGAAGTCCAAGCTCTACTCCCCGACACTTTGCTTTCAATTTTCTGTGGAAGCAAATTTTCACAACGTTCACATTGGAACTCAAAATTCTTGCTCGAATCCTAAAGTCTTTTTAAAATTTAATAATCTCATAAATGCTTTCACTAAATGTTTTTTTTAAATAAAACAAAAATCGTAACCATACTTAAAAGTTATTGTAAATAATATATATATATATATATATATATATATATTATATATATTATATAATATATATATATAATATATACTAATATATATATATATCATATATATATATATATAATATTATATATATATTAATATATATATATATTATATATATAATATATTATATATATATATATATATCTATATATATATATATATATATATATATATAATATATATATTATATATATATAGATATAATATATATATATTTATATATATATACTATATATATATATATATATATATATATATATATATATATATATATATAAATATATATATATATATATATATATATATATATATATATATATATATTATATATATATAATATATATATATATATATATATATATATATATTATATATACCTATATATATATATTATAATTGAAAGAAAATTAAAACTCATTCTTCTTTAAGTTCAGAAAGTGGTATTATTAAAAATTTATATATTATTTATGTTATTGAATTCGCTAACAGAAGCTTATATTTTGATCAAGTCAAGAGAGATATCAGTCTTTAAACTCTTTCAAATTTGTTCACTGCATTGCAGGTTTTTTCCCACTTACTTGGTTAATAATATCAATTAAAATATTAAAGCTATATTTTTTTTTTTTATTTTTTTTTTTTTTTCATGGTGGGAGGGGAGGGGGTGCTTTGAGTGGTATAGTCTGAATTATCAGTTAGACCTAAAAGGTTTTAGATGTTGTCTTCTAGATAATATAGGTTAAAAAATGTTAAATTTATATGAGCAGATAGTTTTGTGTTGTTTCTAAAGGAGTTTGTTTTTATTCTGTAAGCATTAAAGATAAAAATTTACAGTCTTGGTAGTTGGCTCTGTATTAAAGAAATGATCTTAAATGTATGAAGAAAATTAGAAACAACTTATAGCTACCATCGTCACAAGGTTTGTAGTGGTGCAAAGAAATAACTTATTTTATTCTAGGCCATTTATGTGGAAAATACATTGTCATTAGTAGAGCCGGACTGAATGTCAGTTTTCAGTATATGTGGATGTGGATGATTATTTTCAATATGCATGGATGTGGATATCGGATAGTTTTAATTTTTAAGAGTTTTAGCCACAGATTGTTGAAATTTTAAGTTACTAAAAACATTTGAGTAAATATTTCATCATTAATACATTAATATACTAATAAGAAATAGAGGAATCAAGAATATATGAAATAAATAATGCTTTAATTTCTAATATCTATGTTATCAGGGTGTGGGACCTGGACCCACCCCTTATACACCCCACTAAAATCTTCACCCAACTTCCGCCAAAATAAACATATTTTAAATTCAAGTTAATCTCTATTTCTGTAATTCTGTATACCGTATATGAAGAATTGCAATTAAAAACAATTTTATTTAATTTATTTATTTTATAAAAAATATTTTTTTTTGTTGCTTTATTTAATGTTTTAACAATATTTGGCAAGTTTTGTTTTAGTAATAAAAGCTTTTGAGCTCTTTCAGGAGCAAATTTGCTTCATTTTTATCATAAATGATTCCTGCTCCACTGTAAAAACATTCATCAACAGCATGGGTTGAAGGGCTCACCAAATATGTTCTAATGAGTTCAACATGATAAGGAAAGGCTTCGCAATTGTCACACCATCAATCTAGAGGGTCTTCTTTTGTTTCCAAACGTTTGCATTTTGATATTCCTTTGCCAGCTCTACATATCTGTATCAAGATATTAAGAATATATAATTATATATTTCATATATAATTTCAAATAATTTCATATTTGGATTTTCAACTCTCATACCTTAGTTATAGGTGATTCATGAAATCTGTAATCTTCATAAAATCAGCATGAGTATCCAATGCAGATACAGATATCCAGTCCACATAAAAAGAAACAGTTAAATTTCAAAAAAATATTTTTTAGTAAGAGCAGGACTCTGTTTACAAGATTGCTTTCCTCTAGATCGATTGTTGTAGAATCTGAAAATTGTATAACCTATCATTTGGTCAAGATTTTTTTTTCTTTTCATTCATATGTCATAAATTTTTGTCTTTAGTTAAACCAATTGTGAAAGGCTAGACAAACTGGAAAAAGTGTAAGGTTAAATATCTTAAATGAAAACCATTGATTGCAGAAATTTTTTGCTCATTATGCTCATTAGAACTTATCTATCAGTAATCCTGGCCTCGCCTCTGACAAAAAATTACGAATAGTGAGGAAAAGACTAGAAAATAGTATAGGCACATTTTTGAATTTCTAAACATCTATTTTAGCCGTTTGAGCACAAAGACTTTTGCAAATTTGATATTAGTAAAATATATTTACTTGTTTATTGACTGTGATACAAACATAACAGTTATAGGGCCCCCCCGCCAAAGTGAAAATGGGGCATCTATATGGACCATATAAATATATATATATATATATATATATATATATATATATATATATATATATAGATATATATATATAATTAATATATATTTATATAGTATATAGTATATATATAATAAGTATATTATTTATATATGTATATATACTATATATATATATATAATATATGGTAAAGCTGTAGATCAGGACCCACATATTTTGATCAATTTAAAAGTCAATTAAGTAGTCAAAAATAAATTTCCAAATTTTCAAAAAGTTAAGGGGTTTAAGTTAGGTTTTTTTAATACAAATTGTTTAGTAGCCAAGCTTCTGGATAATTCTAGAAGCTTGCCATAAAGAAATGTCTTAAAAAAACTTTACTTAACTTAACTTTTCTTAACTTAGAAATTTTTTGAACTTAGATAATTTTTTTTGGTTCTTCAAAAATGTGTGGGTCGCCAATGTCTACAGCTAGTTACTAAATATATATATAAATATATAGTATTTTAATATATATATTTTTTTTTAGTATATATAATATATATATATATTACTATATATTATATATTCCATATTATATATATATATATAGTTTTAATATATAGTATTATATTATATCGGCTTATATGATATTATCAGTACTATCTCCTTTTATTGGAGAAATTTAGATATTTGCATAAAAGTAATGACATTTTTTGGAAAGAGTATGTAAAAATGAGTATAAATGTTCTTTAAAAGGTGGAGAAAAACATGTATTAAAGACTTTTCACTTTTTTTTTGGACAAAATTTAATCAAATTCTTAAAAACATCTTTTTACATTCTGCTCCAAATGCATTATTACTATTTTACTTAAATATTCTAATTTCCCCCTCCCCTCCTCCATAAAATAAGTATCAATCTTCAATTATGACATTATATATATATATATTATATATATATATTATATATATATATATATATTATGTGATATATCTTTATATTATATTATGGTATAATTACTATAATATATAATATATTTATAGTAATATAACATATATATAGTTTATATATATAAAACAAATTTTGGCCCATTGCCATGAATTTATTAACCAACTTCTTTCAAATCATGAGTACGACATTTATTATTATTTCAATGCTTAATAAATTTATATTTGCCTTGTTTGTGTATTATTGTTCCTTAAAAAAGTTTTTATTAACTTGAGCTTTGAAAACGACCCGACCCTTCAGGCTATTGCAGATGTTACTGGTAACGTTAAATACAACTGAAATCTGAACTGCTGTACACAATTCTGGTAAGCTACTTGCTAAGCAGCTTGTTTTCTACGAATAAAAAAGTTTGCTAAATCTTAATAGTTACCATATTTTTATTTTCACTTCTGTAGTCATTAATGCTTTGAAGGTGATTAATTGTTCATAAAACCGAAAGATAAATCTAAATCGTATTTTTCTATCTTTTGTAGCCTTTTCTTGCAACTTTTCATTTCGTAGCTCTGCTATTGCTGCAGGAGCAAGAAATGAAAATAACTCATTAACATTGTTCACGCTAAATGAAACGAGTAGTTATCTGTTCATTTAATATATCAATAGATTTATTGAAAACTCTTATTCTAAAGGCTTTCAGTGGGTCTTCAATTCTTTCATAAGATAAAAGCTCATCAAAAAACTTTTTAAACTGTATTTGACGTCTGGAAGTAATTTTTGCTTCAATGTTCCAATGATTTTCTATCTCCTTAGTTTCTCTCACTACATCTAAATTTGTGTCTTAGCTCACATAAGTTTGATTTTGCTTGTCCTAATAGATAAGTTGCTTTCTGAAGATCTGTATTTGGACTTTGCAATATTTTGAGACAATTTGATGCTTTCCAATACTTTACTTTGAAAAACACCAGACAGAGAATAAACTCAAAATTTTCTAACTGCTTCTTGAGACCAAGGGCTTTCGACTTCTTACTCATAAATATTACTTGAGATAGAACTGCGAAATACTTTTGAAATTGTTTTTTATTGCTAGTAAAGGAATCATACCTGGATGACCACCTATTGGACACAATTTTTTTAGTTTTTGTTGAATCCATTCGTTATTTGTTGAAACACAGTGGTTAATTCCTTTGGCACCGAGCTTGTACTAGAACTGAAATACTATATACTTTTCAGTTTGTTCATAAAATTTTTGAAGAGCGATTATATCTTTTAACAGAATCATTAAGAATTAAATTCAACTTATGAGCTGCACAATGAATGTATTCTGCATTCTATGTATCTAACTGCCTTACAATAATACTGAATATTTCCCTGCTTCGTTCCCATCATAGCCTGACCTCTGCATTTTTCAAATTTAATGTTTTTGTTATTAATTCCTTAATTATTTGTTGTTTCAAAGTTTTTGCTCTGGCACTGTTCTCTGTTATGTTATAAAACCCACAAATTTTTCTTTAGGGAGGTTAACTATTTCTTAAGGGCACGCCCCATTTTTCACCCCCATAAAATGGACCATAAAATTCGGAATTCTCAGCCGATTTTGACGCTATAAACACCAACTCTTGCTTTTTTTTTTGCCCTCTAAAAACGTTGTTTTCTGGGGTGTTTTTCTGGACTGTAGTCATTCTTCAGAATTTTCAAATTTTTCAAAATCCATATTTTTTGTACTTTTCGACACTCCAGAATTTTTTTTTTTTCGAAATTAACTTGAAAATATGCATAGATAGGTCCATTACCTACAATGGTCAAAGATGATTTTACGAATTTTTTAAGTTTTGTGCTCAGCGTTGTTCCAATTTCCCAAACCCACTTTTTTTTTGGATTTTGAAAGAAAAAGTGCGTGTGAAATTTTTTCCTGGTTGCTCGGGCGAATATATTTCTTTAGTCAGTTGATGCCTATGTTAGATCTATTTATTAATGAGTGTGCATGAAATTTTCAAGGCATATTTGGTCGGGGGAGATGCATCTTTTTTACTTTTTACTTAGATAATTTCGTTTGTACTTAATATTGCGAATAAGTTTTTAGATTGTTCTTTAGACTGGAGCAATATCAAAATTTCCAAAAAACCCAAGAAAAAAATTCATTTGGAGTATACAAAAAACATATCTAAGTAAAAAACATACCACCTCGCACCGACTATACACGCTTCGTTGAAAATATTGAATGTTTTGGCCATGAGTTAGACAAAAAATTATATTTAAATTTTTCACTTTCCAATAAATCCAAATGGTGATTTTGAGAATATGTTGAAAATTATAGGTTATGATAGTTTTTTTTGTCAATATTACTTGTTGTTTGTATTGTGTTGCCCCGATCAACACCAAATTTCAGGGCTTGATAGTCGTGCGAAATGGGCAGATCTTGATAAATTATATTTAATATATATATATAGTGATTATATATTTATAATAATATGATATATTATATCCTTATATATATATATATATCTATATTATATATAATATATATATATTTGTAGTATATTATAAGTATATATATATGTATTATTATAAATAATAATGATATATATTGATAATATATATATAATAATATTAACGTTAATATATATTAACATGGTAAACAGCGTATCATATTGTATCTACCTATAATAAATATTATATTGTGTGAAAATAAAGGCCATTTTCCCACATTTCATTTATTTAATTTGCGCTTTTGTTTTGCTCTTCGCTAATTTGGGCGCCCTTTAACCTGCAAGTGGGAACACCCCCCCGCACCGCAGTAGG
>JABUQX010048313.1:15000-25177 GCA_015478945.1 Trachelipus rathkii
AAATTATTTTTAATTTCACACAAATCTTTGTCCAACTGTATAGACCACAGATCAGATGTTATTAGTCATTATATCTATATATATATATATATATATATATACTATATATTAATATATATATATAATTATATATATTATATATATATATATATACTATATATATATATATTATATATATTATATATTATTTTTATAATTTTAATATATATATATATATATATATACAATATATATATATATTTATATATATTATATATATATTATATATATATATATATATTATATATTATATATAATATATATTATTATATATATATATTATATATATATATTATATTATACTTTATACAGTGGGTGGGGTGGCGGGAGGAAATGAGAATGGTAGGAGGTGATTGATTTCTGTGAAGAGAGGGGTATGTGTGTAAGTATAATTTCTTTAAACACAAGAGTATCATAAGTATACTAGAGTTGGTGTAGGTATGAGAGGTATCGAAGTGAAAATATGATTGATTTGTGTTGGTGAAGAAGGAGAATGTTAAGCTGTGTTGGATGTTTAAATCATACGGGGTTTTAGAATGGGATTTATAACGATATTATGTTGTTTATGTAAATTAAGTTAAGTGGGGGGCTTGGTGGAGAGGAAGGTATTCGAAAGGAAGTAGGTAAAATTAAGAGTGAGAAGTTAAGTGAGCAAGACAATAGGATAAGTATAAGAGCGCTCGCTAGTAAAATGGTTGAATGTGAACAAGTGATACGGAACAAATCTGGGGGCAAATTGGAATGGAAGCAATTGTTAGTAGATGCAAAGGAAATATGTGATGTTGCTAAAAGAGGAAAGTAAGAATGTTAACAGTGAAATGGTGGAATGAAGAAGTGATGAAAGCGTTTAAAGGTAAAAAAGAAGCGTGGTTGAATGTACTCAAAGCAAAATTATGAAGACTCAAAAGAAAGATGCTTTGGAATTATATAAGGGAAAAAAGAAATTACTAAAGGTGTATACGTAGGAGAAAACAAGAGGTAATGAACAGTTTGGAAAGAGGAATGATGGGGGCTTACAGGGAATAAGGAAGCTTTCTGGAAAAGAATGGAAAAGGTTTAAGATGAAGAATAAGGGGAATTGCTTAGAATAATGAATAGGGATGGTGCCTTTGTACTGATGAAATGGGTGTGAGAGGAGTGTGGAAAGAACACTTCGAAAATTGAACAATATTAACAGTAATGAAGGGTGATAGTGAAGTGTGTGGGTTGATGATGCAGAGAGGAATAGGTATTTTGGGGATGAGGTTATTAGTAAGGAGGAAGTAATGGGTAAGAGTAAGAAAGTTTAAGAATGGTAAATCTGCAGGGATAGATGAAATTACTGGGTGAAAATGATCAAGAACGGAGGCAGGATGGTGATTGATTGGATTTGGAAGATGTGTAATAAAGCGTTTTATATGAGGGTATACAGTTTCCAAGGGATTGGAGGAGAGCGGTATAGTACCCTTATATAAGGGTAAGGAGAAAAAGGTAAACTGTAGAAATTATGGGGAATAAGTTTATTGAGTATTGTATAGGAAGGTATAATGCCTGGTATTTTGGTTGAAAAAGAGTGCGTCGAGTGACTGAGGACTGATTGGTGAGAACAAGGTGCGTTTATGGAGTGGTAGAGGATGTGTGGATCAAATTTTACATTGAAACAAATGATGAGAAAAATGAGGGAGAAGAAGAAATAAATTGTAATTTAGGTTTTATGGATTTGCAAAGGCGTATGATAGGATTAATGAAGGCTCTATGGCAGGTGTTAGTTGATATATGGTGTTGGTGGTAGGCTTCTGAATGAATCAAAAGTATGTATGACGATAGTGAAAGCGTGTGTAACGAATAAATGGCTGTCAACAGGTGATTGGTTTAGGAATTAAATAGCGAGTAGACAGGGTTGTTTAGTTATGTCTCTTGGTTATTCAATTTGTATATGGATGGGGTTATGACAGAATTTCGAGGTGGGATGGCAGGAAATGGTGTAGAATGGTGGAGAATGGAGATGAGTGGAGGGTGCCTACTATATATATTGCGGATGATTTGGTTCTGTGTGGCGAATCTGGAAGAGAGTTTGAGAGGATTGGTAGAGAGATTTGGCAGGGTGTGTAAAAGGAGGCTTGAAGCTAAACGTAGATAAGAGGTAAGGTTATGGTTGTGAGTGAGGACACTCTTCAGTGTGAAGTTATGTTTAGATGGTGAGCAGCTGGACAAGTGTCTGAGTTTTAATATTTAGGGTATAATGTTGGATGGTGAGAGGGAACGGACAGATGCAGAGTGTTTGGAAGTTTGTTGAATGGCGGAAGGTGCGGTGCAATTAAATGTTGGTGAATGTAAGGGACTAAGTCTTGAGTGTGTAGGGTCTTACATGAGGGTATGTTTGTTACCTGTGTTTATTGGATTAGTAAAATTGGGAAACTAACTGGTCTGATAAGAGTATAGATCTAAGTTTCAATGTGTTCAAGATGGACAAATTTAGGGGTGTGCTAGGTGTGAAGAAGAATTGATTAAAATGAGGAATGAACATATTAGAGAGTGGTGTTGGTGTGAAGAAAGGGGTAATGAGAGAATAATGGAAGTATGTTGAGATGGTTTGGTCATATGGAAAGGATGATGATAGTCGGTTGGTTAAGCGGATGTATAGTGGCGAGTGTGTTGGGAACCGACCGGCTGGGAGACCGAAGAAAAAGTGGATTGAGTCAGTAAAACGAATGTTTTGAAGGAGAGAAATGTGAGTTTGGTAAGAGGCGAGAAGAAAGGTGTTAAAGAGTGAATGGCGGGGGATTGTGAGGGGGTAAGGTTGTGCCCACCTGGGCCAAGGATGAACCCTTACATTGACGATCTACCATAGTGCAGGGTCATCGCTGTCATGAAGCTTTAGGGTGGATTTTCTGCCTGCGATGAGTTCTCACTAATTAATGTACTGAGGGGGCGGTAAGGCTGGGCTTCTTTCGACTTATGTCATGTTCCTCTACTGCTTTTCTTTTCCGAAGCTCGTCACGCACCTTACTCTCCCATTCTTCGGGAAAATAGAAGAAATAAAGAAGAAGAAATATATATATATATATATAATATATTATTATATTATTTTATATATATTATATATATATTATATATATATATATATAATATATATATATATTTATATATATATATATATATATTATATATATATATAATTTTATAATATATATATATATATATATATATATATATATATATATATATATTATATGGTTTATTTATTTAACTTTAAGGTTTATTTATTTGCAAATTGACTTTTACCCATTTGTTTACATAGACACTAACTTTTTGAAGCAAAATGTTCAAGGACTGAAGTGCTTTTGTGATTTATTCTTTTTTGTCTTTTGCTATTGATTTTTATCCTTTTGCTTTGAACAGAACCTCATCCTTATGTTGTTCTATTGATATCTTTTTACTAAAAAAAAATACCTTTTAACATGCTTTATCCCCTTTACAGAGGGTAACACGGGGGGACTACAGGAAATTGAACTTTAAGGCCGTCTATCCCAAAAGCGCCACAAGCGTGTTGCAGTTTTGAGTTTTAATTCTCGCCCCCCAGGTAGATAAAATCCAACTGCTACGCGGAGAATTGAACCAGCGTCTTCTCTTATGAGAGTCGGCGACTCAACCTCCTGCGGCATGAGGCGTTTTTTACACTTTGCAATATTAATTGGTAAATAATTTTCAGAATCTGTTTAACTACATGAAATGATAAGTAACCCAAAATAATTTGCATGATTCTTAGGTTTAATATCCTTTTAGGTTCGTCGGTTTCATACTCTTATTGGGTTGATGCTCAGTAGTCAAACAAAAGATGCTGTCACTCATGCAGCTGTATTGAGGCTAAGAGAACATGGATTAACTGTGGAAAATATACTAAATACTCCAGTCGATAGATTAAAATCTCTAATTTATCCTGTTGGATTTTATAAAGTAAGTCACAATTTTATTTCACATCATTTTACAACATTAAGGATCAATTAAGAAAAATAATCCATATCTTATTTAATTATATATTTGTGTACAATATTTGGTAAAATACATGCAAAGTCGAAGTTAGATTTGAGAAAAAACTGCGGGCTCCAAATATGCATTGTAATTAAAAATTTGAAAAAGTTGCAAATTGTTAAGTTATTTTGAAAGAAACAGTTATGTTAAAATTCATGTTTCTTAGGTAAAATACATTTTCCCATATAATGTTTGTTGAAAATGTATAAAGCTCCTCAAATCTCTATGGCACTTCTGAGTAGCCATCACAAGGGAAGGCTTTTCTTTTAGCTGTGAAACTCTTCCGCACGTTCTATCGCTTTCCTCGCAATTCCCTTGTAGCATAACTAACGACGGTGCCTATCGCTGGCCTAGGATTTATTAGCCATTAGTTTCCTTGAGAACTTTCAGCGTCTTAAAATATCTTAGAACTAGTGTGAATCGTTTCTATATAATAAAGATGATGCCAGAACAAACTATTCTTAAATGGATTCAAACTCAAAAATTCCTTAAGAATTCTCAATCATATCGAAAGATCTACATAAGTCAAATCATATAGCCTCTTCACTGAATTAGTAATTGAATTATATAGTTAGAACTTCTACTATAATCGACAGTCAGTTAATTTCGTTTTTCGGTAATTCATTCTGTGTTATGATTAGTGTTGCAAAGTATAATTCTATTGATTTCCGTTTAGTACCTACCATCCTTCACATCTGTCAGAAATGGACAATCTAAGAGGGTGTGGTGGGAGAAGATTGATAAATGAGGAATGAGGTGTTAAGGAGTTGGTGTGGTGTGAAGAAGGGCGCATAAAGTGAAGAATAAAACGAGGAGTGTAAATTCGAAGATGGGTGAAGCGTTTTGTGCAATACGGAAGGATGGCATGGATAGGTCGGATTGTTAGCGGATGTATAGTAGTGGTGTCTTTAATCGACGGTTTGGAAGTCATGAAAAAGTGGATCGAGTCAGTAAAGGAAATGTCTGAGGAAAGGATGTGAGAGTTTGGCAGAGGAGAGAAGGTGCATAATAGGAGTGATGGCGAGGTTTTGTGAGGGGCTATGGTTGTTGTTCTAGCCAAGGGATGAACCGTACTTGACGGGATAAGCCACAGTGAAGATACCGTCACAGTCTTGTGAAGTCTTGGGTCTATTTTTGCTTGAGTGTGCACAAGCCTCTCACTTAGGGGTATGGAGGGGAGTTAGTGGGTGCTTTCCTTTCGACCTTCCTTCATATTTATTTTACTAATTATTTCTGTTTTCCGGTGTAAGTTGGGCACCTAACCCAGTATAAGTCTGAGAGAAAGGAGGTATGTAGAAAGGTTAATAGAAAAGATATTATAACTTAGGTGATAATCAATAATGAAGATATTAAATATATAAATAATATATAATAATATATATAATATATATATATATATTATATATATAATATATATATTATATATATATATTAATATAATTATATATAATATATATATATATATATATATATATATATATATATATATATATATATATATATATATATATATTATATATATATATATATATATATATATATATATAATATATATATATATATATATATACTAAACTATAATAGTTATGTACAGAGGATATGAAAGAGAGAGTTACTTCTTATTTTTATTTCTTAAGATTAATTAAATCAAATTGGGCACAGATAATGTTAATGGTTCAAAACGATTTATATTTCATATCAAAGTAAATTGCTAACACAATAGTATATTTTGATTAATGATAATGAGCCGGCTATCATATAATGGCACTCTTATACCCCTTCTTCTATAATTTAGGGTTCAAATTATTTAATCACTCGATTCACAGTTTGTAACGAAATTAACAAGAAGTTGATACAACAATATTATTCAGTTAAAAACCTGTTTCCCGGCTTTTACAGTGCCGGTCGTTTAACACGTCCCTTCTCTTGGGCTACGGGACTCTAACTAACTTCCCCCCCTTGAAATTCCCTCATTCTAGGCACTCTTTCCTGGGTGTCACCCTTCGTGACTCACCCTTACAATATTTGAAAGTGTTACACAAAATACAATCGTTAGGAGTTTCTTACATAACAAAAATAACAGTTAAAGTTTGGTGTACAGGAAACCCTTTGAGTAGTGTTTACATGTCTATATAGCAGGTGTACATAGCTATAGTGAGGGCCGAATTTCGGCCTTCATATATATATATATATATATATATATATATATATATATATTATATATATTATATATAAAATATCTACTTTGTTAGCCAAAGATATAGTATATTATAGCTATAGATATATAAATTATATTATTATTATATTATAATATATATATATATAATATATATATATATATATATAATATATATATTAGGCGCAATAGTCTGCGTTTGATTAAACCAGGTCTGGCAGTTCTCAGGGAGCCTGAGATTGTGCCCTACTTGCCACTCATAATATATATATAATTATATATATTATATATATATACTATATAGTTTATATATACAAAATATATATTGAGCCAAATTACTGGATATTAGAAATTTTATTTTATATATATATATAATATATATATATAATATATATATATTATATAGGGTTGTGAAAAAACGGTTTTTTTTAATTTTTTTTTTTTTTTTTAAAAAAACTTTTTTAACAAAATGTTTTTTTGTTTTTTTTAAAATTACTCTTTTTATGTTTATTAAAGATGTTTTAAATTAAACAGTAGTACCAATACCCCTTCTAGGCCTAAATAATTAATATTTAACGGATTCTTATTCTCATTCCTATATAAATATAATATATTTTAAAAAATATTTATATTTTTAAATTAAATATATATATTTAATCGATATATGTATATATGTACAGAAATATTTGCATATATAGCCTATATATATATTATATATATTTTATATATATATTATATATATATATTTATATTATATATTATTATATATAGTATATATAATATATAATAAGTAGTAGTTTAATTTATTATATTATAATAGTAGTATAAGTATACTAGTATAATAAAGAAAGAACTAAGCATACATCAATTATAAAAAATATGCATTTTGAATATATAAATGAAAATAGTAGTTATATATATAGTAAGTATATATATATATATATATTTAATATATATAGTATTATATATACTATTATATTAATATAATATATTATATATATATATATATATAATATATATATATATATAATATTTATATATATATATAGATATATATTGATATATATATAAGGTATAACAGGTGGTTTTTGGGTGTCAGGAGAAATGAGAATGGTAGGAGGTTGATTGATTTCTGTGAGGGGAGAGGTGATGTGTGGTAAGAATACTTTCTTAAAACACGAGTATCATACAAGTATACTCGAGTTGGTGTAGGTAGAGATGGTAATCGAAAGTGAAAGTATTGATTGATATTTTGTGTTGGTTGAAGAAGGGAGATGTTGAAAGTATGTGTTTGGTGTTAATCAGTGAGGGGTTTAGGAATGGGAATATCGGATCATTTAATGTTGTTCTATGTAAAATTAAGTTCGTGGGGACTTGGATGGGAAGGAAGATGATACGCGAGGAAGTGGGTAAATATAAGAGTGAGACGTTTAGTGACAGGTATAAGGATAGTATGTAAAAACACTCGCAAGTAAATCAGTGAATGTGAAACAAGTTGAAACTGATAAATCTGGAAGCAAATGAAAGGAGGAATTGTTAGCAGTGCAAAAGAAGTATGTGGGTGTGCTAAAGTAGGAAGTAAGAATGTTAACCTTGAGTGGTGGAATGAAGAGGTGATGCAAGCGGTTAAAAGTAAAAAGAAGCGTGGTTGAATGTACTAAAGCAAATGAAGAAGTTTCAAAAGAAAAATGCTTGGAATTATATAAGGAGGCAAAAAGAATGCTAAAAGATGCATACGTAAAAGAAAAAAAAGAGGTAAATGAACCGTTTGGAAGGAGGATAATGGGGACATACAAGGGAATGGGAAGCTCTTCTGGAAGAAAAGCGCGAAAGGTTAAGAATTAAAATAAGGGGAATCTTAGAATAATGAAAAGGGATGGTGTTTTTGTAACTGATGAAATGGTGTGAAGTGGAGTGTGGAAGAACACTTTTGAAAATCTGTATAATTTGACAGTAATGGAAGAGTTTTGATAATGACTGTGTGTGGGTTTGAAGGGTGCAAGAAGGAATAGTATTTTGGGGATGAGGTTATTCGCAAAGAGGAGAATGGGTAGAGTGAGAAAGTAAGTTGAAGATGGTAAATCTGCAGGTAGTATGATGAAATTACTGGTGAAAATGATCAAGAAAGGAGGAGAGATGGTGTTGATTGGATCTTGAAGTTGTGTATAAAGCGTTATGGAGGGTATAGTTCCAAGGGATTGGAGGAGAGCAGTAATACGACAATTATATAAGGGTAGGGAGATAAAGGGAACTGTAGAGATTATAGGGTATTTAGTTTATTGAGTGTTGTAGAAAGATATATGCTGGTGTTTTGGTCGAAAGAGTGCGCGAGTGATGAAGACTGAATTGGTGAAGAAACAAGGTGTGTTTTAGGAGTTAGTAGAGGAATGTGTGGATCAAATCTTAACATTGAAGCAAAATAGAGAAAATGAGAGAAAGGAAGAATAAATTGTATTTAGATTTTATGGATTTTGGCAACAGGGGTATGATAGGGTTAATAGGGAAGGTCTATGGCAAGGTGTTAGTGATATATAGTGTTGGTGATAGGCTTCTGATGGAATCAAAAGTATGTATGACGATAGTAGGCGTGTGTAAGATAAATGGTGTCAAAGTGATTGGTTTAGTATTATAGCGGAGTGAGCAGGGTTGTGTTATGTTCTGGGTTAATTCAATTTGTAATGTATGGGGTTATGGAAGAATTGGAAGGTGGGGTGACAGGAAATGGTGTTTAGAAAATGATGGGATGAGTGGAGGGTCGGCCCACTGTTATACTGCGGATGATTTGGTTTTGTGTGGGCGAATTGAGAGTTTGAGAGGATTGGTAGAGAGATTTGGCGGGTGTGTTAAAAGGAGGGGTTTTGAAGTAAAAGTAGATAAGAGTGAGGTTATGGTTATGGAGTGAGGACAGTCTCAGTGTGAATTTATGTTAGATGGTGAGCAGACTGGACAGGTTGTCTGAGTTTAATATTTAGGGTATATGTTGGATGAGAAGGGAATGGAATGATGCAGAGTTTTTTTTAAAAGGTTTAAAAGGCAAAAGTTGAAATGGAGGAAGGTTGGCTGGTGCAAATTAACTCGTTGGTGAATGAATGTAAAGGGACTAAGTTTTTAGTGCGCTAGGGTCTTACAATGGGGTATGTTGTTACCTTTGTTATTGTATAGTAGTGAAGACTATGGTTGGAATAAGAAGTATAGATTTAAATTAAAATGTGTTCAGATGGACAATCTAGGGGCATGCTAGGTGTGAGAAGAATTGATAAAAGTGAGGAATGAAATATTAGAGAGTTGTGTGGTGTGAAGAAAGGGGTAAAAGAGAGAAAATGAAAGTATAATTAAGATGGTTTGGTCATGGGAAAGGATGAATGATGTCCGGTTGTTAAGCGGATTATAGTGGCGAGTGTGTTGAAAACCGACCGGATGGGAGAATGAAGAAAGTGGATTGAGTCGTAAAGGAATGTCTGAAGAGAGAAATGTGAGTTTGCAGAGGCGAGAATAAGGTGCATAAAAAAGAGAGAATGGCGGGGTTTTGTGAGGGGGTAATGGTTTTGGCCCCCTGGTAAGGGATGAACCCTTACACTGACGATTTACAATAGTGAGGGTCCGTCGCAGTCCTGTGAGCTATAGGGTGGGATTTTCTGACTGCCGACGAGTCTTACTAATTAATGGTACAGGGGGGGGGGGGTTAAGGCTGGGTTTTCCTTTCGACTTTTGTCATATTCTTCTACTGCTTTTCTTTTCTGATGCTTGTTTCGGCACCTTACCAACAGTCTTGGGGAAGAAAAAGGTAGATGAAGAATATATATAATATATATATATATAATATAATAATATTTATATATTATATATATATATTATATATATTATTATATTATCTATATATTTATTATATATATATATATATATATTATATATATATCATATTATATATATATACTAGTTATATATATATAT
>JABUQX010048314.1:0-72500 GCA_015478945.1 Trachelipus rathkii
CTTGATAAAAAGGAGAGAAGTTTATGTGTCCTTCATTCCAATACCTATCAAATTTTGTCCAAGGGAGTCTAGGTCGCTGATCATGAGCCTCTTGGTATATTATTTCTGATGGAGTTTTAGCTGTGGCGGCATGCACCAAATGGTTGTATGTTAAGACCACCTGAGGCAACTGTACATCCCAGAGATTTGAATTTGTTAAGGATATTCTAAGATATTGAAGTAAAGTACGGTTAACTCTCTCAGTAATACCGTTAGATGAGGGGTTATATGGAGTGGCATAAATATGTTTAATACCCTTATTGTGCAAGAATTCCTCAAATTCTGGACCTCTAAATTCTCTAGCGTTGTCTGACAATAAACGAGATGGAATTATTGGCAAGTACTGCAGAACATGTTGCAATGCTACTGTTACTAGTGATGTATGCTTTGTCCGAATGGGAACCGCCGCTATCCATTTGCTATAATGATCTATGAACACAAAGGCGTAATTGTTTCCTTTGGCTGATTTTGGCAACTGCAATAAATCAACAGCCACCAACTCGAATGGGTATCTTGTATTGATTTTTAACGTAGGCGGAGCATGATATATATTAGAGATCTTTGCTACCTGACACTTATAACAGGACCGGGAAATGTCACGACACACATCTCGCAACCTTGGATGCCAGATTATCCTTTCTAATAGAGCATAAAGCTTTCCTTGACCTATATGTACAAATTCATGGTGATTGATTATTGCTACTTGAACCGCGAAAGAAAATGATACTACGTAATGATATTGATCATTCCGATTTTTATGGATAATGTTGTTATCTATTATGGATAAAAAATTCTTAGAATATTTGAAAGTTTTTAATGGTCCCAGAAAAGCCTGCTGCCGCAGAAGTGCATTTTTTAATCGTTTCAGTAAAGGGTCATTTGCTTGACACTGTTTAATATGATCCATTAATACCTCCACCGAATCCTGGGAAGTCGTTATCATAGAAAAATTTCGAAAATACAACAATTTTGATGAGTTGTTACTTCTGTTTTTGCTTTCATCAGCTGCTGTGAATAAATTTATAGTACCTTTCTTAATAGCAGCTTCCTCCCCACCAAACTCAACCCACTTCGCGGGGAAGTCAAACATTTCAAATAGGTCTACAATATCGTTCTCACCAGAGTCATCGAACGTGATCATTTCTAAATTTTCCAAGTTCACCTCTTCTATAGTTTCAATTTCAATGGTACACAACGCTCCCCTTGCGGAATTAGGAATATCATAACTTTTAACCAAGTGTAGTAGGTTATAATGCACTCCACTTTTACAAAACAAATAGCACACCCCTCCATGGTTTGGGTTTCCAAAAACCAAGGGATGGGTCTTACTATAGTAAACCAACACTCTTCGCTTATAAAGATCCGTAAAAGCATCTATGCTATGGACAAAAGGTAATTGTCCCGAATGTTTTGTTAATTGTAGCTGTTTTAGTACTTGATTTGCTTCTTTGGTCTTACCAACTGGAAGATTATATTTACTCCTGTTATTTAATAATTCATCGATAACCTTAACTCTGATCTGTAAATGTGATTCTTCCATTCCTTCATTTTTCAAATATTCGGAGAAACACATAAATAAAGAATCTCCACCACCAGGCATTGTTATTTCGTTAAATCCATCCGGCGGCTCTGCCGAATGCATTTCATCTGGTTGCTCTATTGGTAGTTGGAATGGAGTTCGGGATAACGCATCCGCAACTATGTTATCCTTACCTGGAACATAACATAAGTCATAGTCAATATCATTTAATTCTTCTAGGGTTCTAGCAACTCTCTGATTAACTAATGGCATGTTTTGCAAAAATAGCAAGGGCTTATGATCCGTGAAAATAAGGACTTTTATATTATACAAAAAGGGTTTTAAAGACCGAACAGCCCATCGAACAGCTGCAAGTTCTCTCTCGGTGGTACTGTACCCACGCTGCGCTTTAGAGAAGACCGTAGAAATATAAGCAATGGGCTTCTTTTCTCCATCTTGTACCTGGCTAAGACACGCTCCAGCACCAATTCCAGAGGCATCAGTGTTGAGCAATAATGGAGCAGCATTCTCGGATCTATCGGGGTATGATAATAGAGGCGGGGAAGTTAATATCCTTTTGAGCTCCTCAAAAGCTTGTTGGCATTTCTCAGTCCAGGGGACATTTTTCTGATGTTTCAACAAATCAAACAACGGTTTGGCGATAACCGAACAATTTGGAATATGCCTTCGGTAAAAATTTACCATTCCCATGAACTGTCTGACCTGGCGAGTGGTTTTGGGTTCAGGAAAGTTTAGAATACCGTCAATTTTAAGTTGTAATGGTTTTAATCCTTGGCTTGATATTATATGACCTAGAAACTTTACTTCCGTTCTTACTAGATAGCTTTTAGACGGTTTTAATTTGAGATCTGCCGCCTGAAAAGCTTTAAGAACTTCTTCCAGAATGGAAAGATGTTTTTCGAAACTGTCGCTAATAATTAGGACGTCATCTAAATATATCATAACCTCGCTCCAAGGAATATGACCTAGAGCCAGCCGCATGGCTCGTTGGAATGCTGCAGGTCCATTTTTAAGTCCGAAAGGCATTCGTAGGAATTCCCAATGGCCCAATGGAGTGGAGAACGCCGTTTTTTCGATGCTGCTTTCTTCCATTTCAATTTGGTAATAGCCCTTGATCAAATCAATTGTAGAAAAGTACTTCATCCCTTGTAAGCTAAACAATGTATCAATTAGATTGGGAATAGGAAAAGCATCTCGTTTTGTGATGGAATTTAATTTTCTATAATCTATACACAGCCTAATAGCTCCATCAGGTTTTCGAATTGGGACTATTGGCGCAGAATAGGGGGAGCAGGACCGTCGGATAATTCCGTCGGCCTCCAATTTTTGACACGCTTCCTCCACCTCATACAGGATTGGTCCTTGTAATCGTCTAACCGAATCATTTACTGGATCATCTATGAGGGTATCGATAGAGTGTTTAAGAATTCTAGTACACCCAACGTCCGAATCTCCCAAACTGAGAGCCTGGGGGTACTTCATTAGGAGCTGCAAAACTTGATCTTTTTGATCTTTGACAAAAAAAAAAAAAAAAAAAAAAAAAAAAAAAAAAAAAAAAAAAAAAAAAAAAAAAAAAAAAAAAAAAAAAAAAAAATTTCAGTCTCATCCAATTTAAAGGCTTCTCTCAAATT
The DNA here is from genome assembly GCA_015478945.1 of Trachelipus rathkii. NCBI lineage: Eukaryota > Metazoa > Arthropoda > Malacostraca > Isopoda > Trachelipodidae > Trachelipus > Trachelipus rathkii. The sequence continues at coordinate 3,211 of JABUQX010048314.1, forward strand.
GTCCAATGTCCATTCCTCGTAATTATCTTGTGGCTTCTGCGTAATTTCCACAGTATCATCTTTCGAATGGAGCCGATGTACAGGGGAATATTTGCCAGGAGAATAGCCCTTCCTTAGATTAATGTGATTTTTTGTAGGGTTAAAACATGATATATAAACCTGAGACGCTTCCAAATAAGGGAACACCGCATAATCCGTAATAAAGCGATTAGTTGGTTTTTGAGTCGTCTGAGAAGTAGGAGAAAATAGTATGGATGAGTTTTTATCTATTAGAAGACTATATGTGGCAATAGGGACTGAAACACACGTATAGGGAGGAATTATTGTATCCTCGCTTACTACAGCACTTTCCTCTAAATTATGTTGTTCCATTAATCTCATATCCTTTGTTATCACTGTAATTAGATTATTGGCATCCTGATTTCTTCTAATTAATTCTTTCGTTGCCAAGTCTGGCAATAATTTATCCTTCTTCAACAAATTATATCCAAAGATAACATCATATCCTGTCACGTTGTCATCCACCACCACAAAAGTATTTGATGAGGTGGTGAATTCATTCGAGAGTTGTAATTGTAATTCAATCTCACCATTAACAGGAAAAACTACTCCTCCTATACCCTTTACACCCGTATATGTTGAAGGTTGCAATGGAAACTTTTTCTTATCCAACAACTCGTAAGTCCTATTTGTGATAAGGCTCAGAGAAGCACCAGTGTCCACCAAGGCTTTCAATGGTGTACTATTTTTACAACCTATAATAAATATTCCTAATACTAGAGCATCCTCTGTGGGATTATAGACTTCGTAATATGGATAATTGACATTTTGATCTTTTCATAAGAATTTGGAGTGAGGGTGTGTCCTCATTAAAATAGGGGATTTGTAAATAAGTGGAAGTGATTCATCTGCAATAATAGAAGGACAACTTTGTTTCTCTTGTGGTTTTATTTCCTCGTATTCATTTTTCGACAAATCTAAAGATTCGTCTTCCAGAGGAGGCGCAGAAGGCTCCATCTGCGAAACCTTTTCCGGAAGTGGTTCCTCATGACTACACTTGTCCTCATTGTTTATTGTAACTGTTGGTAGTTGTGACCCATCAACCACCATCACAGGATTATTCTTTTCACTCTGTCGTTGGGGTTTTGAATTCTTATAATTCTTCGGTATTGCACCCTTCTCCTCTAGAGGCTCCGTGGGAGGGTCAATTGCCACAGAGCGTCCTAGTTTCCCCCTCGTTTCGTCACTTGTGGTTGTAACCTCTGTGGGCAATTGATTCCTAAATGCTCACCACTACAGATAGGACATCCTTGTGCACCTTCTTCCTGTGATGTCCTCTGCCGTCGGTTGGGACAATCCTGAACTACGTGCCCTTCAACTTCACATCGTATGCATTTGTTTTTGAAAATATAGCACTCATCCGCCACATGTCCCCTTTTTCCACAAAAACGACACTTGGGTCGTAACCGACATTCTCGTACATCATGGCCGGATTTTTTACAATAATTACAAATTAATGATGGACCTGGGCCTGTATTTGGATGATTTTGAATTGAAGGTCTATTTGCTTGAATATTTGTCATGTTTGATTGGGGACGATTTCCACTTGTATCTATTGCATTATTTGCATAGTGACCTGCTGAAGTGGGAAACCTAGGTGGTTGTGCCATTTGATTCGCGAAACTGTTTACATAAGTTGGATATTTACAGGTACCTGAGTACTGCGATGTCGAAGATGAAACAAAGGACGGCATACCGGCTGGAGTTTGAACATTATTTGTATAGTTACTGGGCACCGAATAACCTGAGTATTGTAACGGCATCGACCACACCGATCCAACTGCTGATGGAGCAGTGTATCCAGTTGGCTGTTGTGGCTTAATAGGAACTGCTGAGTTAAATCTATAACTTCCGGTTGAATTGTTACAGGAGTGTTACCCTTTTGTAAGTCATTACTAGTTTTATCTGCCATGCATTTTCTAGAATAATTATCGTCAATCAGCTTCACCAAGCCTTCCCAAGAAAGTGGAGCACCTTTCATAGATAATTCGCAGACTACGATAAGCGAATTTACTAGATCCTGTACGGATTTCGGTAGACTTTTAATTAGTTTCTCTCGAACGATCTTCATAGCACTAACATCCGTTCCCGGAAATGCTTTCTCTGCCAGTCCTTGCAACCGCAAGGCATATAATGGAATAGTTTCATCTGTCAGTATCTGTGCAGCATTAAACGTACTTAAATCACATTTTGTTTGCTTTTGTAGATATTCGCCAAACCAATCAGTTAGTTCCTTCTTTATATTAGCGTAGCTTGCATTCGATTTCATGAGAACGTCATACACCTGTTTTATGGCTCCCTCCAGGTGCAAACCCAAATAGGTTCTCCATCCATCAACCGTAGAACTAGGATAAGTTGCCAGCGCATACTCTTCAAATCTTTGCAAAAATTGTGGAAAAGGTTCCCCATTCTCAAGATCATACTTCCCTACAGGTATCATTTTCTTTGACTTTTGTTGTTGTTGATTTAACATCAATTGCATCATTTGTGTGACCATATCCAAGGTCTGTTGATTCTGATCTAATATTCGTAACATAGTGGGGTTATCTTGTGTCTGAGTTTGAGGGTTTGGTTGTTGTATTCCCTGATGTATACCACCCATAGGCACTGGAACCTGTTGTGGGGGCAAAAATTGTGTATACTGCATCTGTGGTTGTGATCCACTCATCCCTGACTGTATTCCACCATCAAAAGGTCTATTCATAGGAATTCCTGCTGGCAAACCTAACTGTGTCACCGTTGCCGCTACTGGAGGGGACATCGTAAACAAGGGAAATACTGAACCTGTCGAGTGTGTTGCAGCTACATGCATCACCCCCGAAGACTCAACTACAGTGGGTTGGGACGTTATTGACATAATCGGAGTAACAGACGTCATCAAGGTTGTTGGTTGGCTAGCCAAAAACCCTGATGCATCTGTTATGGATGTAGAGATAGAAGTGGATATTTCGATTTTTTCGACCGTCGTTTTTATGTCCGCACGAATCTCGCCCGAAACGTCGCCGCCCGAAACGTCGCTTGTATTTGTCGCCATTACTCGGATCGAACGCCCCGGGGATAAATTATACTGGATAATATGTAATAGATGGAATTAATAGATGGGATATTTCTGTCTTTATTGAAGTTAATAGTTAATAGATAGATGGGATAATTGATTCTTAATTAAGTTAATAGTTAACAACAGAAATGAGACATCGGTGTCTTATAAATCAGAGTAAGTAGACTATAGTGGAACAACAAAAGAGTCCAATAAAAACAATCAAGAAGTAGCGGAATTAGGGAAACTAAACTAAGTGTGGAGTTGATGCTCTTAATATGATTAATTGAGAAAAAAAAAAGAACAAGAAAAACAAAAAAAGGAAAGGAAAAGGAAAAGGTAGCAGGCAAACAAAGGGTAGACTCTCTCACGAGAACTACGCTCTGCTACCATTTATGTTAAGAAATTTTATATTGAATGATAAAATGATAAATAGTTAATAATTAAAATAAATAAATAATAAACAATTAAATGGTTTATAAGAAAAAGTAAAGTAAAGGAAAGAAAGAGAATTCTAAAATCATATGAAAAATAAGTAATTTAAAGAAAAGAATAAACTTACTAGTAATATCCTTAATAATAGAGAAATTAGAAACCCTTTGAGGCCAGGGTTTTCACTAAACCTGTGAGATACTCAGAACCCCTTGATACACTGCCACCGTTTCCTCTTTCCCATAAATGTTACCGTTTTTGAATTTTTGGTTTGGAAAGTTGAGGATAATGGGCCAATGCACTCAGAAAAAAATATAAAAATATATGGAATTAGAATTAAAGAATAAGAATAAAAAAAACAATGTAAATCAATAACATGAAAATATCATTTTTACCTTTAATTAGAATTTTTATTATGACCTTTAGTTTAAGCAGCATCAACTCTAACATTTATAATATGAACTCAGGGGATAAGGGAAGAATAAGCTATGAACTATTATGTAATTTAATAAAATAAATCAATTTTTAAAAAAAAATGTATATTTATCTTTAAGTAAATCAATGTAGTTGCCTTATAACTACTTTTAAATAAAGAACAGGATGATTTTTAATAAAATAAACATAAACTGTGGCTCTATAATGTAATATCAAGGCATTCCTGCCGACTAAATGTTATTTCCTTGTTACTTTTGTGTTTATTAATTTGCTTTTAAAAAAAATTATTATTTTTACCTTTCCTTAAAATTACCCAAAAAAAAAAACTATCATTTGCTGAACATGTTCCACCAACAACAAGATTTCCCTCACTCACTCAAAAAAAATAATAAATGTGGTTTCTTTGCTTTAAAAGAAACCAATACCATCAAATCTCTGTATAATGATTAATCCTATAATATTCTGACACAATATAAATATTATTTTATTATAGAATCAGTATATATTCACAATAGACTCTTTTAACTGAGTTCTTTATAAAACTTTATTTAATTTGTAGCACTAAAGTACCACTTGTTTAAATTTTTTATACACTAATGCAACACAATCACCTTCATTTTTATTTCAATGTTTTGTTGGCTTTTCAACAGTAAAAGGTGACTTGTGATTAATGATACTATGCACTTTTTAGTCTTTTCGGCCTCAGTTTGTTTTTAATTCACACAATTTCACTCCCAGACCTAGTACCTGTGGAGTATAGGTACATCAGTTTTACATTACATCCTCAATTTTTAATCAATCAATATATAATTTTAATTTTAGATTATTTAAAATATTGTAAGTAAAAAAATTGAGAAGTTACCTCTGATCTCAGAGGTTTGAAGACACCTATATCCGTTTTCTAATTTCGCGCTGATGCAAGTAATTGTGAGAAGTAGAGAAGTAGAAAAGACAAAGTACGATTCTAAAACAAATTTATAATATTAAGGCTAATAATTTACTAATACTGATATGATAGGTATATGGTTATAAGAAGAAAAGAGAATTGAGTTTTTCCTACCATTAATAAAATGCAATTTCCACTTCTAACTGTTTACAAATATCGTGTTTGTGCTATTTGTAGAATTTGTAGAAAAAAATCCAGCTTCAACAGTGTTTAATAGTACTTTCTAGTATCTAATACACATTATAAAAAAATCCTAGAAACAACACTGAAACAGAGCAAGACACCAAATTATAGAATATTACAATATATATATATATATTTTATATATAGGGAAATATATATATTATATATACTATATATATATATATATATACTATATATATATATATATATATATATATATATATATGTTTTTATTTTAAAGTGTGAAATCCACTGTCATCCTCAGAGTTTGAGAGATATGCTGGAGAGCTCAAATATAGAGAATAAATGATATAATTGATTTTGCCACCTTATAGTCTCCTTAACCATGAGATGTGATGGCAAAACTTAGAATTTTTTTTCAAGTATTTGCCATTTAATAGCAGTCAAATCTTGAATATTTGATTGTTTTACAATATATACGGTAATGTTGCAGAGGTCTTTTCAAACATTCAATTTTTTCTAGAATCAAATATGTGCTATTCCACCTTGTATTAACATCTTGAATTGGCATAAGTGGGCTTGCAAGATGTGGATCCAAGTCTCTTTGTATTCTTTTAAGTTCATTACAGCTTAAACTGGAATGATTTAAATGTGTACAAATATTCCTACATTTCTTTATTAAATTGCAGTTCTTTGAGAAAATAAGACCTCTTTAATAAATTGAATTTTATGAATAAAACAGAGAAACTTGTGTTATCCTGCTTAAATCGTTCAAGTTTCATGTTAATGCTCCAGTCTCGAAGCGATCAAATGGATTCTTTTTGGAGGGAATTTCCCCAATTATTCATTATACTTTCAAAACTCAGCAATTTAATTCCAGAATGAGAACCTGGGAAAGACTTGCAATGGAGCACATCTCTTTTTTTTTTCCAAACTCACTTGGTAAGCCCAGTGAGCAGTTAAAGAATAAATGACTCCTTTGAATATTTTAGTGTCTATATATCTGAGTTAAATTGACATCTGATCAGCCTTAGTAACTCTCGAAAACTGCTTGATCTCATTTACTACTGACTATGAAGTTGGTAACATTTCTACAAAATATTTCATTACTAGTGAAAAGCAGTTTGGTTGAAGATGAGCAATAAGTTCTATGAATCCCTGCTTCAGTGATTGTGAATGGCTGATACTCATTACTCATTGAGATAAAATTCATTATTTGATAGAATTGCCTGTGATTTGGGTCATTGATAGGCAAATCTCTTTTGGGACAAGCTTTCTCAAAATCACTTGTTTCATGGCTTGGATCTTTTTGCTCTTTTTGGAGTTCCTCTGTTCTAGAAATTAGCAGGACTCTTCCTTTTTTACTATCAAAAAACTTTTTTCTTTGTGGTAAATGGCAACAAACATTCTGGTTTCCTCTACCCCACCACTCTTTTCTGTCATTTTGCAATTAAAATGTCAATATGTCTCCACCTCTTGCATCAGTGATAGTAATACTGCTGTCTCTTAACTTCTGATAAAACCAAATGTTACTTAAACTTTTTGCTCTAATCCCACTCTGGACATTCTGGAGCTATTCCCTCCTCTCTATTTTCTTCAAACTCATAAAATAATATTTTCTGCTCTCTCTCTGACCTAACATAAGAAGGCTGAATATCCCTGAGAATATTCCTACTATGGTCGCCTACTATGGTACTACGTGCTTCTGAGCTAGTACCTATCTTTGAGAAACTGTTTATCTCTGAAAACTATCAACTTCAACCTTTCCCTCCTGCTATTTTGCATTAATTATGTACCTGTTGATTTGTCTCCTATCCACTTTTAATTACTAATTCAAATTGAATTCACTTACTCAGCCTCAAATAGGTGATGCTAACAGTTACAGACCTCTTTTATCTTTCTTGTGCCTCTGGTTGTGTTAAAGAAAAACATGTTTGCTTTTAATGCCTTTATCAATAACTCAATTTCTTCATCTATATACCGTACTTGACAATGTTCAACCAACAATATCTTTGAAAACACACAACTCTAATCTCATTCTGTTCTTAACATTCTTTGTGGGAGAAGAATTGATAAAATGAGGAATGAGGAATAAGAGTGTTAGGGAGCTGTGTGGTGTGAAGAAAGGCATGAATGAGAGAATAAATGAGTATATTAAGATGGTTTTGTAATATGAAAAAGATGGATGATGGATGATACTCAGTAGGTTAAGCAGATGTATAGAGGATTATGTTGGGAATCGACTGGCTGGGAGACCTAATAAATATTGGATTGACTTAATAAAGGGGGATTGAGTCAGTAAACCAACCTCCTGCAGCAAACCATTTCAAAACTTAACTATATTACTGAATGACTGTTTTCAAACATCAATTTAGCATGCCTTCTCCTAATTTTTCATACGTCTTTTATGATAAATTTAATCAATTGGTGTTTGTATAAAGATCTTTAATACTGTAAATAAAAGATATTCAATTTCTCAACCATTCACTGGCCGGGTGAATACGGGGGAGGGGGAGGAGGAGAGTATGGAATTTTAATGACGCTATTCTCAAGCATTAAATATATAAACAAAAAATATATATAATTTTATAAACCACAAAATTAGTAAGATCGAAATTTACCATTATGTAATTTATATACAAGATTTTCTTTGGTGCAGGGTACTATAGTTTTACTGTCAGGGCTCTCCCTCTCTCCAAATTCTGCATATTAAATTTTATAACAAAGATAACCATATAGAAGGAGTTACTCAAGAGAAATAAAAAAAAAATAAAAATAATAATAATAATTCACAAACTTAATAATAAAATTTATTTAATTGAAGCTTTTCAAATATATTTATTGTGTATTACTGAAATTTTCAACATTTCTTTCAATTTACAAAAAGAAATTTAGTTTGACATGATTATAATGATTTTTAATTATGCAAAATTTCTGAGTCATGCATACCATATTTATTCAATTAGTATTTGTAAATAAAAGTGGCCAAAATTTGATCAGCCCTGGTGTAAGCTAATAAAAAATACTAACTAAATGCAGCTCTGGGAAGACCATTAATTTCTTAGTGTTGGTACAATTCAGCATTATAAAATTTTGACTTCTCTCTACAATGATGATGAGAGTATGCTCTTTGAACTATGTCATAAGAAAATTATGTCACAATAGGAGATTAACAATTATTTTGTATACTTATTTGAAAGGACTTAAGTATTTCAACTTTAAGATAATTTTTGAAAATGCATAAAAATATTTAATATTGGATTTTGGGTTGGAAATGACAGCTACATCTTTTTCTATAGGGACATTATTAGTTTGCGGGATACCATATTAATTTACTTTTGTAAAATTTGATTTAAAACCTTTTTTTTTTTTTTTTAACACCAGAGCTCATGGTCAGAGGCCTATATTTAAGGAGGGGGTGGATTCAATTTATATCTGAGTAAGAAAGTTTAGCCTAAAGAGAATAGTTCACATTCTATATTTCTAATCATTTATTTATTCATTATATATAGTATATACTATTATATATAGTATATATATATATATATATATATATATATATATATATATATATATATATATATATATATATATATATATATATATATATATATATATATATATATATATATATATATATAGTAGTAATAGAACCATCTCAAAGACCACATTTGGAATACAGGCGTAGTTCATTCTTATCAGCTTTAGCTGATAAGAACACATGTTCTTATCAGCGTAGCTGATAAGAACCCATGTTTTTGAGATAAGTTAATTGCTTTTTCATGTTAATTTATTATTATTATTATTTTATTATTATTATTATTTATTTATTATTATTATTATTATGTCGAAGAAATTGTGATCACGAAGTGATCACAATTTCGAGGTGTCTTGTGCTCCGGCTCAGCATCCGGCTCAGCATCCGGCTCAGCTTCTGAAGTTTTTTATTATTATTATTATTAGTAGTAGTAGTAGTAGTGGTAGTAGTAGTTAGAGTTATCGTATCGGGTTAAAATTTGGATGGGGGTTAGATGGTGACATATCCTTGTTGCATACGAGGTTACAACCCACTGGGTCCCCCGAAGGGGGACCCTACCCCCACTTAAAAATCAAAGTGTTCGTAATAGGCTGAAATTTGGTGAGAGGCTTCAGAGTTGAGTTTCTAGAAATAGTTGATATGTGAATCTGAGGAGTTGACTCCGGCACCGGTGCTGGAGCCACTGCGGTGCCTAGTTAATAAACAGTAACCGTATAACAACAAATGTTGGGTGTCCTTATAAGGGTTATCGAGGTCGTGTACGAAGTATGATGGTTATAAAACCGTATAGGGTGTCTAGGATCCCACAGAAGGGGATCCCACCCCAAACATTAAATATTGATGTAGAAAGCTGAAACTTGATATACAGCCTTTTTAGGTTGTATCTTAGATGTATCAGGGGTAAAATGACCGATGAGACCAAATTTGAGGGACCGGCCCCCAAATCTGAAATATTTTCGTAGAGTGATGAAACTCGGTATACAACCTTCTGAGGATGTATCTTAGATGTAGCAGGGAGTAAAATGACTGTGGGTGCCCCAGATGGGGTACTCACCCCAAAATCTGAAATATTGACATAGAACAACGAAACTTGATATACAGCCTTTTTAGGTTGTATCTTAGATGTATCCGGGATAAAATGACCGATGATCAAATTTGAGGGACCGGCCCCCCAAATCTGAAATATTGGCGTAGAATGATGAACTCGGTATACAACCTTCTGAGGATGTATCTTAGATGCCCCCGGGAGTAAAATGACCGATGGGACCAAATTTGGGGGGACCGACCCCCAAACCTGAAATATTGACATAGAACGATGAAACTCGGTATACACCTACTATATAAGGTACTCACATCATATAGTGGTTAAATAGCCGTACACAGGCCTTAAAGGGGGGTCTCCGGACCCCAAACCTGAAATATTGACCTAGAACGATGAAACTCGGTATTTACCTTTCATATTAAGGACCCATATCTATATGGGTTAAATAGCCGTACACATCCCAAAGGGGGTCACCAGCCCCACAAACCTGAATATTGGCGTAGAACAATGAAACTTGTATACATCTTTCCTTATGATGTATCCTCGATACAGAAAAGAAAAAAAAGAAAAAAATAAAAATTAAATAAATAAATAAAATTTCTTATTCTTTTTGTTTATAACTTACAAATTTACGTTTTTACATACCCTAAAGCAGTAAATCAGTAAATCAAACCTCCCTCCTGACCATCTGTGATCTATTGATCTATTGATTAAGGTCAAATTTTTACTAAAATTGTAACGTTTTACATACCCTAAAGCAGTAATCACTAAATCAAACCACTATCCAACCTCCCTCCTGACCATCTGTGTATCTATTGATCTATTGGATTAAAGGTCAAATTTTTACTAAAATTGTAACGTTTTACATACCATAAAGCAGTAAATCACTAAATCAAACCACTATCCAACCTCCCTCCTGACCATCTGTGATCTATTGATCTATTGATTCAAGTCACATTTCGAGTATCATTTTGAATAAACATAACAAAATCAAGTTCTTTATACAAACTAGCCAACAAATATATGGTGACGTAACAAGTTTTCACATAATAAAGCTTACTTAGCATCATCTGAACTATGAATATAACCCACAACGACAAACTTAGCACCCCTTAAAGGGGTAAGGCCTCAGCCTCAGCCATTGGGGCAGGCCCAAAGCCCGCTTACACCCCTTCGGGTGTTAGTTTTGTCGTTGTGGGTTATATTCATAGTTCAGATGATGCTAAGTAAGCTTTTATTATGTGAAAACTTTGTTACGTCAACTTATATTTGATTGAGTGTTTGTATAAAGAACTTGATTTTTGTTATGTTTATTCAAAATGATTCTCGAAATGATTTGAACAATAGATCAATAGATTCACAGATGGTCAGAGGAGTTGAGATATGTTTGATTAGTGATTTTACTGCTTTATGGCATGAAAACGTTACAATTTTAGTAAAAATTTTGACCTTTAATCAATAGATCAATAGATCAACAGATGGGAGGTAGGGAGGTTGGATAGTGGTTTGATTAGTGATTTACTGCTTTAGGGATGTAAAAATGAAATTTTAGTAAAATTTGACCTTAATCAATAGATCAATAGATTCACAGATGGTCAGAGGGAGGTTTGAATTTACTGATTTTCTGTTTACTTATAGGGATGTAAAACGTAAATTTGTAAGTTATAAACAAAAAGAATGAAGAAATTGTATTTATTTATTTAATTTTATTTTTTTTCTTTTTTTTTCTTTTCTGTATCGAGGATACATCATAAGAAAGATGTATATACCAAGTTTCATTCTTCTACGCCAATATTTCAGTTTTTGTGGGGCTGGTGACCCCCCTTTGGGCATGTGTACGGCTATTTAAACCCATATACGATATGGGTACTTATATGAAAGGTATATACGAGTTTCATCTTTCTAGGTCAATATTTCAGGTTTTGGGGTCCCGGAGACCCCCCTTTAGGCTGTGTACGGCTATTTAACACCACTATATGATGTGAGTACCTTATTTGAAGGTGTAAACCGAGTTTCATCGTTCTATGTCAATATTTCCGATTTTGGGGGTCGGTCCCCCCAAATTTGGTCCCATTGGTCATTTTACTCCCGGGGGCATCTAAGATACATTCCCAGAAGGTTGTACCGAGTTTCATCATTTCTACGCCAATATTTCAGATTGGGGGCCGGTCCCTCAAATTTGATCCCATCGGTATTTTACCCCGGCATTAACATCTAAGATACAAACCTAAAAGGCTGTATATGCAAGTTCTTGTTCTTGTCAATATTCAGATTTTGGTGAGTACCCCATCTGGGGGCACCCACAGGTCATTTTACTCCCTTGCTACATCTTAAGATTACATCCTCAGAAGGTTGTTAACGAGTTCATCCACTCTACGAAGAATATTTTTCAGATTTGCGGGGCCGGGTCCTCAAATTTGGTCTCAATCGCGTCATTTTACCCCTGCATTACATAAGATTACACCTAAAGGGCTGTTTATATCAAGTTTCAGCTTTCACATCAATATTTAATGTTTGGTGGGATCCCCTTCTGTGGGATCCTAGACACCTATACGGTTTTATAACCATCATATTCGAACTTTACGACCTCGATAACCCTTATAAGGACACCAACATTGTTGTTATGTGAATGTTTATTAACTTGGCACCGCAGTGGCGCCAGCACCGGTGCCGGAGTCAACTCCTCAGATTCACATATCAACTATTTTCTAGAAAATCAACTCTGAATCCTCTCACAAAATTTCAGCCTATTACGAACACTTTGATTTTTAAGTGGGGGTAGGGGTCCCCCCTTCGGGGACCCAGTGGGTTGTAACCTCGTATGCAACAAGGATATGTTCACCATCTAACCCCCATTCAAATTTTACCCGATACGATAACTCTAACTACTACTACCACTTACTACTACTACTACTAATAATAATTAATAATAAAAAAACTTCAGAACTGAGCCGGATGCTGAGCGGATGCTGAGCGGAGGCACAAGACACCTCGAATTGTGATCACATCGTGATCACAATTCTTCGACATAAATAATTAATAATAATAATAAACTAATAATATAATAATAAGATAATAAATATAATTAAATTTAACATGAAAAAGCAATTAAACTTTACTCAAAAAACATGGGTCTTATCAGCTACGACTGATTAGAACATTGTTCTTTTCAGCTAAAGCTGATAAAGATGAACTACGCCTGTATTCAAATGTGGTCGTTTGAGATGGTTTCTATTACTACTATTATATATATATATATATATATATATATATATATAATATATATTATATTTATATATATATATATAATATATATATATATATATATATATAGATATATATATATATAATATATATATATATATATATATATATAATGAATAAATAAATGATTAGAAATATAGAATGTGAACTATTCTCTTTAGGCTAAACTTTCTTACTCAGATATAAATTGAATCCACCCCCTCCTTAAATATAGGCCTCTGACCATGAGCTCTGGTGTTAACAAAAAAAAAAAAAAAAGGTTTTTAAATCAATTTTTAACAAAGAGTAAATTATATGGTTATCTTCCGCAAACTAATAATGTCCATATAGAAAAAGATGTAGCTGTCATTTCCAACCCAAAATCCAATATTAATTATTTTTATGCATTTTCAAAAATTATCTTAAAGTTGAAATACTTAAGTCCTTTCAAATAAGTATACAAAATAATTGTTAATCTCCTATTGTGACATAATTTTCTTATGACATAGTTCAAAGAGCATACTCTCATCATCATTGTAGAGAGAAGTCAAAATTTTATAATGCTGAATTGTACCAACACTAAGAAATTAATGGTCTTCCCAGAGCTGCATTTAGTTAGTATTTTTTATTAGCTTACACCAGGGCTGATCAAATTTTGGCCACTTTTATTTACAAATACTAATTGAATAAATATGGTATGCATGACTCAGAAATTTTGCATAATTAAAAATCATTATAATCATGTCAAACTAAATTTCTTTTTGTAAATTGAAAGAAATGTTGAAAATTTCAGTAATACACAATAAATATATTTGAAAAGCTTCAATTAAATAAATTTTATTATTAAGTTTGTGAATTATTATTATTATTTTTATTTTTTTTTTATTTCTCTTGAGTAACTCCTTCTATATGGTTATCTTTGTTATAAAATTTAATAGGCAGAATTTGGAGAGAGGGAGAGCCCTGACAGTAAAACTATAGTACCCTGCACCAAAGAAAATCTTGTATATAAATTACATAATGGTAAATTTCGATCTTACTAATTTTGTGGTTTATAAAATTATATATATTTTTTGTTTATATATTTAATGCTTGAGAATAGCGTCATTAAAATTCCATACTCTCCTCCTCCCCCTCCCCCGTATTCACCCGGCCAGTGAATGGTTGAGAAATTGAATATCTTTTATTTACAGTATTAAAGATCTTTATACAAACACCAATTGATTAAATTTATCATAAAAGACGTATGAAAAATTAGGAGAATTCATGCTAAATTGATGTTTGAAAACAGTCATTCAGTAATATAGTTAAGTTTTGAAATGGTTTGCTGCAGGAGGTTGGTTTACTGACTCAATCCCCCTTTATTAAGTCAATCCAATATTTATTAGGTCTCCCAGCCAGTCGATTCCCAACATAATCCTCTATACATCTGCTTAACCTACTGAGTATCATCCATCATCCATCTTTTTCATATTACAAAACCATCTTAATATACTCATTTATTCTCTCATTCATGCCTTTCTTCACACCACACAGCTCCCTAACACTCTTATTCCTCATTCCTCATTTTATCAATTCTTCTCCCACAAAGAATGTTAAGAACAGAATGAGATTAGAGTTGCGTGTTTTCAAAGATATTGTTGGTTGAACATTGTCAAGTACGGTATATAGATGAAGAAATTGAGTTATTGATAAAGGCATCAAAAGCCAACATGTTTTTCTTTAACACAACCAGAGGCACAAGAAAGATAAAAGAGGTCTGTAACTGTTAGCATCACCTATTTGAGGCTGAGTAAGTGAATTCAATTTGAATTAGTAATTAAAAGTGGATAGGAGACAAATCAACAGGTACATAATTAATGCAAAATAGCAGGAGGAAAAGGTTGAAGTTGATAGTTTTCAGAGATAAACAGTTTCTCAAAGATAGGTACTAGCTCAGAAGCACGTAGTACCATAGTAGGCGACCATAGTAGGAATATTCTCAGGGATATTCAGCCTTCTTAATGTTAGGTTCAGAGAGAGAGCAGAAATATTATTTTAATGAGTTGAAGGAAATAGAGAGGAGGAATAGCTCCAGAATTGTCCAGAGTGGAATTAGAGGCAAAAGTTTAAGTAAACACTTTTGGTTTTATCAGAAGTTAAGACAGCAGTATTACTATCACTGATGCAAGAGGTGTAGTATTATTGACATTTTAAAATTGCAAAATGACAGAAAGAGTGTGAGGTAGAGGAACCAGAATGTTTGTTGCATTTACCACAAAGAAAAGTTTTGATAGTAAAAGGAAGAGTCCTGTAATTTCTAGAACAGAGGAAACTCCAAAAGAGCAAAAGATCCAAGCCATGAAACAAGTGAGTTTTGAGGAAAGCTTGTCCCCAAAAGAGATTTGGCATATCAATGACCCCAAATCACAGGCAATTCATCAGAAAATAATGAACATCATCACATAGGCAGTGTTCGTGTAATCAGCCATCACAACATGCCTCTGCAAGGGTCCCAGACATCTTGTTTTCTCAAGTCCGTCCAGAACAGCTTATTCCTAGTATAGAAAATATTTTGTAGAAATGTTACCCAACTTCATACAGTAGTAAATTGAGATCAGCAGTTTTCGAGAGTTATCTAAGGCTGATCAGATGTCATTTACTACAGATATATAGACATCTAAATATTCAAAGGAGTCATTTATTTCTTTAACTGCTCACTGGCTTACCAGTGAGTTTGAAAAAAAAAAAGAGTATGTGCTCCATTGCAAGTCTTTCCCAGGTTCTCATTCTGGAATTAAAATTGCTGAGTTTTGAAAGTATAATGAATAATTGGGAAATTCCTCCTAACATAATCCTTTTGATCCTTCGAGATGGAGCATATAAACATGAAACTTGGAACTGATTAGCAGGATACACAAGTTCTTCTTGTTTTATTCATAAAATTCAATTTTATTAAGAGGTCTTATTCTCAAAGAACAGTGTGAATTAATAAAGAAATGTAGGAATATTGGTACCATTTAAATCATTCCAGTTTAAGCTGTTTGTAATGAACTTAAAGAATACAAAGAGACTTGATCCACATCTTTGCAAGCCCACTTTATGCCAATCAGATGTTAATACAAGGTGGAATAGTACATATTTGATTCTAGAAAGAATTGAATGTTTGACGAATATGTCGCCACATTTCAGTATATTATGATTAGAACAATAAATATTCAAAAGATTTGACTGTCTATTAAATGCAATTTACTTGAAAAAAAATTTAAGTTTTGCAACCATTTCTCTCATGGTTAAGGAGACTATAAGGTGGCAAAATCAATTATATCCATTTATTCTCTATATTTGAGCTCTCCAGCATATCTCTCAAATTCTGTGAGGATGACAGCGGATTTCAGACTTTAATATATATATATTATATATATATATATATATAATATATATATATATATTAATATATATATATATAATATATATATATATATAATAATATATAGTATATAGTATATATTATGTAATATTCTATAATTTGGTGTCTTGCTCTGTTTCATTTTTCTAGGATTTTTATAATGTTATTTAATTACTAGAAAGTACTATTAAAACACTGTTGAAGCTGGTTTTTTCTTTACAAATCTACAAATAGCACAAACACGATATTTGTAAACAGTTAGAAGTGGAAATTGCATTTTATTAATGGTAGGAAAAACTCAATTCTCTTTTCTTCTTATAACCATATACCTATCATATCAGTATTAGTAAATTATTAGCCTTAATATTATAAATTTGTTTTAGAATCGTACTTTGTCTTTTCTACTTCTCTACTTCTCACAATTACTTGCATCAGCGCGAAATTAGAAAACGGATATAGGTGTCTTCAAACCTCTGAGATCAGAGGTAACTTCTCAATTTTTTTACTTACAATATTTTAAATAATCTAAAATTAAAATTATATATTGATTGATTAAAAATTGAGGATGTAATGTAAAACTGATGTACCTATACTCCACAGGTACTAGGTCTGGGAGTGAAATTGTGTGAATTAAAAACAAACTGAGGCCGAAAAGACTAAAAAGTGCATAGTATCATTAATCACAAGTCACCTTTTACTGTTGAAAAGCCAACAAAACATTGAAATAAAAATGAAGGTGATTGTGTTGCATTAGTGTATAAAAAATTTAAACAAGTGGTACTTTAGTGCTACAATTTAAATAAAGTTTTATAAAGAACTCAGTTAAAAGAGTCTATTGTGAATATATACTGATTCTATAATAAAATAATATTTATATTGTGTCAGAATATTATAGGATTAATCATTATACAGAGATTTGATGGTATTGGTTTCTTTTAAAGCAAAGAAACCACATTTATTATTTTTTTTGAGTGAGTGAGGGAAATCTTGTTGTTGGTGGAACATGTTCAGCAAATGATAGTTTTTTTTTTTGGGTAATTTTAAGGAAAGGTAAAAATAATAATTTTTTTTAAAAGCAAATTAATAAACACAAAAGTAACAAGGAAATAACATTTAGTCGGCAGGAATGCCTTGATATTACATTATAGAGCCACAGTTTATGTTTATTTTATTAAAAATCATCCTGTTCTTTATTTAAAAGTAGTTATAAGGCAACTACATTGATTTACTTAAAGATAAATATACATTTTCTTTGTAAAAATTGATTTATTTTATTAAATTACATAATAGTTCATAGCTTATTCTTCCCTTATCCCCTGAGTTCATATTATAAATGTTAGAGTTGATGCTGCTTAAACTAAAGGTCATAATAAAAATTCTAATTAAAGGTAAAATAATATTTTCATGTTATTGATTTACATTGTTTTTTTTTATTCTTATTCTTTAATTCTAATTCCATACATTTTTTTTATTTTTTTTTCTGAGTGCATTGGCCCATTATCCTCAACTTTCCAAACCAAAAATTCAAAAACGGTAACATTTATGGGAAAGAGGAAACGGTGGCAGTGTATCAAGGGGTTCTGAGTATCTCACAGGTTTAGTGAAAACCCTGGCCTCAAAGGGTTTCTAATTTCTCTATTATTAAGGATATTACTAGTAAGTTTATTCTTTTCTTTAAATTACTTATTTTTCATATGATTTTAGAATTCTCTTTCTTTCCTTTACTTTACTTTTTCTTATAAACCATTTAATTGTTTATTATTTATTTATTTTAATTATTAACTATTTATCATTTCATCATTCAATATAAAATTTCTTAACATAAATGGTAGCAGAGCGTAGTTCTCGTGAGAGAGTCTACCCTTTGTTTGCCTGCTACCTTTTCCTTTTCCTTTCTTTTTTTTTTTTTCTTGTTCTCTTTTTTTTTCAATTAATCATATTAAGAGCATCAACTCCACACTTAGTTTAGTTTCCCTAATTCCGCTACTTCTTGATTGTTTTTTTTTGGACTCTTTTGTTGTTCCACTATAGTCTACTTACTCTGATTTATAAGACACCAATATCTCATTTCTGTTATTAACTATTAACTTAATTAAGACTCAATTATCCCATCTATCTATTAAATATTAACTTCAATAAAGACAGAAATATCCCATCTATTAACTCCATCTATTACATATTATCCAGTATAATTTATCCCCGGGGCGTTCGATCCGAGTAATGGCGACAAATACAAGCGACGTTTCGGGCGGCGACGTTTCGGGCGAGATTCGTGCGGACATAAAAACGACGGTCGAAAAAATCGAAATATCCACTTCTATCTCTACATCCATAACAGATGCATCAGGGTTTTTGGCTAGCCAACCAACAACCTTGATGACGTCTGTTACTCCGATTATGTCAATAACGTCCCAACCCACTGTAGCTGAGTCTTCGGGGGTGATGCATGTAGCTGCAACACACTCGACAGGTTCAGTATTTCCCTTGTTTACGATGTCCCCTCCAGTAGCGGCAACGGTGACACAGTTAGGTTTGCCAGCAGGAATTCCTATGAATAGACCTTTTGATGGTGGAATACAGTCAGGGATGAGTGGATCACAACCACAGATGCAGTATACACAATTTTTGCCCCCACAACAGGTTCCAGTGCCTATGGGTGGTATACATCAGGGAATACAACAACCAAACCCTCAAACTCAGACACAAGATAACCCCACTATGTTACGAATATTAGATCAGAATCAACAGACCTTGGATATGGTCACACAAATGATGCAATTGATGTTAAATCAACAACAACAAAAGTCAAAGAAAATGATACCTGTAGGGAAGTATGATCTTGAGAATGGGGAACCTTTTCCACAATTTTTGCAAAGATTTGAAGAGTATGCGCTGGCAACTTATCCTAGTTCTACGGTTGATGGATGGAGAACCTATTTGGGTTTGCACCTGGAGGGAGCCATAAAACAGGTGTATGACGTTCTCATGAAATCGAATGCAAGCTACGCTAATATAAAGAAGGAACTGACTGACTGGTTTGGTGAATATCTACAAAAGCAAACAAAATGTGATTTAAGTACTTTTAATGCAGCACAGATACTGACAGATGAAACTATTCCACTATATGCCTTGCGGTTGCAAGGACTGGCAGAGAAAGCATTCCCGGGAACAGATGTTAGTGCTATGAAGATCGTTCGAGAGAAACTAATTAAAAGTCTACCGAAATCCGTACAGGATCTAGTAAATTCGCTTATCGTAGTCTGCGAATTATCTATGAAAGGTGCTCCACTTTCTTGGGAAGGCTTGGTGAAGCTGATTGACGATAATTATTCTAGAAAATGCATGGCAGATAAAACTAGTAATGACTTACAAAAGGGTAACACTCCTGTAACAATTCAACCGGAAGTTATAGATTTAACTCCAGCAGTTCCTATTAAGCCACAACAGCCAACTGGATACACTGCTCCATCAGCAGTTGGATCGGTGTGGTCGATGCCGTTACAATACTCAGGTTATTCGGTGCCCAGTAACTATACAAATAATGTTCAAACTCCAGCCGGTATGCCGTCCTTTGTTTCATCTTCGACATCGCAGTACTCAGGTACCTGTAAATATCCAACTTATGTAAACAGTTTCGCGAATCAAATGGCACAACCACCTAGGTTTCCCACTTCAGCAGGTCACTATGCAAATAATGCAATAGATACAAGTGGAAATCGTCCCCAATCAAACATGACAAATATTCAAGCAAATAGACCTTCAATTCAAAATCATCCAAATACAGGCCCAGGTCCATCATTAATTTGTAATTATTGTAAAAAATCCGGCCATGATGTACGAGAATGTCGGTTACGACCCAAGTGTCGTTTTTGTGGAAAAAGGGGACATGTGGCGGATGAGTGCTATATTTTCAAAAACAAATGCATACGATGTGAAGTTGAAGGGCACGTAGTTCAGGATTGTCCCAACCGACGGCAGAGGACATCACAGGAAGAAGGTGCACAAGGATGTCCTATCTGTAGTGGTGAACATTTAGGAATCAATTGCCCACAGAGGTTACAACCACAAGTGACGAAACGAGGGGGAAACTAGGACGCTCTGTGGCAATTGACCCTCCCACGGAGCCTCTAGAGGAGAAGGGTGCAATACCGAAAAATTATGAATTCAAAACCCCAACGACAGAGTGAAAAGAATAATCCTGTGATGGTGGTTGATGGGTCACAACTACCAACAGTTACAATAAACAATGAGGACAAGTGTAGTCATGAGGAACCACTTCCGGAAAGGTTTCGCAGATGGAGCCTTCTGCGCCTCCTCTGGAAGACGAATCTTTAGATTTGTCGAAAAATGAATACGAGGAAATAAAACCACAAGAGAAACAAAGTTGTCCTTCTATTATTGCAGATGAATCACTTCCACATATTTTACAAATCCCTATTATTAATGAGGAACAACCCTCACTCCAAATTCCTTATGAAGATCAAAATGATCATATTATCCATATTACGAATGTCTATAATCCCACAGAGGATGCTCTAGTATTAGGAATATTTATTATAGGTTGTAAAAATAGTACACCATTGAAAGCCTTGGTGGACACTGGTGCTTCTCTGAGCCTTATCACAAATAGGACTTACGAGTTGTTGGATAAGAAAAAGTTTCCATTGCAACTTTCAACATATACGGGTGTAAAGGGTATAGGAGGAGTAGTTTTTCCTGTTAATGGTGAGATTGAATTACAATTACAACTCTCGAATGAATTCACCACCTCATCAAATACTTTTGTGGTGGTGGATGACAACGTGACAGGATATGATGTTATCTTTGGTTATAATTTGTTGAAGAAGGATAAATTATTGCCAGACTTGGCAACAAAAGAATTAATTAGAAGAAATCAGGATGCCAATAATCTAATTACAGTGATAACAAAGGATATGAGATTAATGGAACAACATAATTTAGAGGAAAGTGCTGTAGTAAGCGAGGATACAATAATTCCTCCCTATACGTGTGTTTCAGTCCCTATTGCCACATATAGTCTTCTAATAGATAAAAACTCATCCATACTATTTTCTCCTACTTCTCAGACGACTCAAAAACCAACTAATCGCTTTATTACGGATTATGCGGTGTTCCCTTATTTGGAAGCGTCTCAGGTTTATATATCATGTTTTAACCCTACAAAAAATCACATTAATCTAAGGAAGGGCTATTCTCCTGGCAAATATTCCCCTGTACATCGGCTCCATTCGAAAGATGATACTGTGGAAATTACGCAGAAGCCACAAGATAATTACGAGGAATGGACATTGGACAATGAGAGAAGCCTTTAAATTGGATGAGACTGAATTGTCAGAAGAGCAAAAAGATCAAGTTTTGCAGCTCCTAATGAAGTACCCCCAAGCTCTCAGTTTGGGAGATTCGGACGTTGGGTGTACTAGAATTCTTAAACACTCTATCGATACTCTCATAGATGATCCAGTGAACGAATCGGTTAGACGATTGCAAGGACCAATCCTATATGAGGTGGAGGAAGCGTGTCAAAAATTGGAGGCCGACGGAATTATCCGACGGTCCTGCTCCCCCTATTCTGCGCCAATAGTCCCAATTCGAAAACCTGATGGAGCTATTAGGCTGTGTATAGATTATAGAAAATTAAATTCCATCACAAAACGAGATGCTTTTCCTATTCCCAATCTAATTGATACATTGTTTAGCTTACAAGGGATGAAGTACTTTTCTACAATTGATTTGATCAAGGGCTATTACCAAATTGAAATGGAAGAAAGCAGCATCGAAAAAACGGCGTTCTTCCACTCCATTGGGCCATTGGGAATTCCTACGAATGCCTTTCGGACTTAAAAATGGACCTGCAGCATTCCAACGAGCCATGCGGCTGGCTCTAGGTCATATTCCTTGGAGCGAGGTTATGATATATTTAGATGACGTCCTAATTATTAGCGACAGTTTCGAAAAACATCTTTCCATTCTGGAAGAAGTTCTTAAAGCTTTTCAGGCGGCAGATCTCAAATTTAAAACCATCTAAAAGCGTTATCTTGGTAGAACCGGAAGTAAAATTCTAGGTCATTTAATATCAGCAAAGGATTAGAACCATTACAACCTAAGATGACGGTATCTAAACTTTCCAGAACCCAAACTTATAATTATGATCTCATAGATTTTCAATGACTTAAATTCATATGGTAATGGTAAATATTTATTATTATTTTTAATCTCCTGAAGTGGAATTATTTCTCATCTCACTATATATGTTATCGTATGTTATCTCTGACTCTCTCAAACCGGTTTGATTATTGATTTTTGTATTGATAAATATCATTACTCATAGATAATATATCTATGATGTCACTTTGGATACTGTAAGTATAATATGCATCTATATAATCTAGACTTATTATTTTGTGATATTATGGGATTGAATGTATCTCTCCATAAAGTGGGGATATTAACTTCCCGCCCTTTCTAATATTATATAAATACTCACTCCATATGAATTAGATTCCAGAATGTGCTCTCATATTAATAATTTGCTCTCAACAACTGTATAGCCATCTGGATATTTGGTGCTGGAGCGTTGTTCATGTATCACAATGTTACTCAATATGATTGGGATTGATAGAGAAGGCACCTATTGACTGTTATAATTATTTTTCTTATACTTTTTATCTTATTTATTCTATATTAGACGTCTAGTGTCATTTGTGTGGATTAATCTATTATTGATATCATTATCTATCTCGAGAGTTATAATAGATCTTGGAATAGTCTGTTTACTGATTTGGGCTGTTCGGTCTTTTTTTAAAACATTCCTTTTTTGTATTAAATATTTAATATGTGAGATATTATCACGGAATACTATAATCTTTTATAGATAAAAACATGTAAGTTAAGTGTGTGAGAGATTATGACTTACTCATCACGTATACGTAGTTACACTCATTCTCTAATCGTGCTTTGACTCTAGTGATGTGCTTATATGTGCCGCTTGAAAAAAGTCAAAGCAAGTGTGTGATAACATTCCGAATATGCTCGGACGAATCAATGAGAAATGCGTTATCTCTTCGCTCGCCCTCTCACGTTAACCGAAGACGAGGGATACGACTAATAACAGTGTCAAACTCACTAGAATGTAATATAATAGCATTCGGACAGTAGCCGCCGCGATGAGTGAGATATATTTTCACACATCTGAGGTAGTAGACATCCATCCTAGTGAATAAGGAGATATCTCTTCTCTCTTGTGAGATGTAGTTATTCGGATGAACCTAACACTGTATGAGTGAGTATATAAATCAATGATATAGGAATGTGGTTATACGCGGATAAACTCTTACAGTTGTCGAGTTTTAATGAGTAATACAGAAGATATGGAATTATTTCTAAAAACTCACCATAGACGCGGAGGACGATAAAAAAATCAATAATCTTCCCAGACGCGCATGTGCCACAACAAGATAACGTCTAAACGTATTAAGTCTAAAAATCATAGCTACATAATTACAAAACATTCGGGACCAATTACCTTTTGTCCATAGCATAGATGCTTTTACGGATCTTTATAAGCGAAGAGTGTTGGTTTACTATAGTAAGACCCATCCCTTGGTTTTTGGAAACCCAAACCATGGAGGGGTGTGCTATTTGTTTTGTAAAAGGTTGAGTTAGCATTTATAATATATACCTATACATCTATGGTTATAAAAGTTTATGAATATATTACTCTAAATTCTCCCGCAAGGGGAGCGTTGTATGTACCATTGAAAATGAGTGAAACTATACTACAAAAGTTCAGTGTCTGAGTAGAGAAAAATTATAGATAAATGATTACACGTTATCTCTCGTAGTAACTTTTGGTGAGAAACGTAATTATATTTGTTAGATCACTATTTTGAATAGTTTAGAACTTATCCCCGATAGTAATTAAGTGTGTGAGTTTGAGTTATAGGTGGAGGAAGCTGCTATTATGAATAATTAGGTACTATAATATTTATTCACAGCAGCTGAATTTGAAAAGCAAATAACTCAGAAGTTAACAACTTCTAATCTCAAAAAATTATTTGAAAATATTTCATAGTTTTTCTATGATTAAAAGATATCCTGTGGTTTTCCTAGGTGGAGGTTACAATTATACATGGATCATATTAAAAGTGTGATCATATAAGTACAAATGACCCTATTACTGTGAATATAACGTATATTAAAAATGTCACTTCATCTCTCATATAGCAGCAGTGGTATCTTTTCTGCGGCCATTTAAAATACCTTACATAATAATATTTCTAATAAAATTTATATTTTATTAATCCATATAAATTAAAGATATCAAACATTATACCATAAAATCTCTAGATATGATCAATTAATATTATATGATAAGTATATTCATTTCTTTCTCTCTGCGGTGATTCATAATTCAGTAGCATAATAATCATCACATTGAAATTTAGTATATCAATTATAAGTAGTTCAAGAAAAGTACTTTTATGCATATCTTAATAAAAGGATAAATCTGGATAATCCTATGGATTTGGCAGAGATTGAGTCGTATGTCGTGACATTTCCCTAGGGTCCTGTTATAATGTAGGTCAGGTGTAGCAATAAGATCTCCTTAATATATTAATATTCATGCTCCGCCTACGTTTTAAAAATCTAAATTACAAGGATACCCATTCGAGTTGGTGGACTTGATTGATTTATTTTGCAGTTGCCTAAAAATATATATACATGCCCAAAGGAATACAATTACATACCTTTGATGTTTACATTTAGGTAACCTATATATAGATCAAAATGTATATAGTGACGTAGCTCTATAGGTTCCCATTCGGTGAGACTCAATAGTCAATATACTCCGCTAAGTAACTATATAAAATAAGTATGACAATTTATGTCAATCATTTTCTATTGTCTCTAAATATAGAGTACTTGCAATAATATACTCCATTCATCGTGATTTATATAATTTAGTCAGACAAACGCTATAGAGATATTTTTAGTAGGTTACCTCAGAATTTGTAATGGAAATTTTCATTTGACTCATATATAATTATGATATATTAATCAACTATCTATTAATGACCACTTCATAATAATAATCCTTCATTAACGTGATTATTAATTACTATGTACGATGAGTTTACCGTACTTTACTTATCTATATAATATTTTAAGAATTATCCTTAAATCTAAATCTCAAATCTATCTGGATAATTATTATGTATACAGCTGTCACTATACTAGGTTTTATATGGTCTTATACATTTATAATTAAACTATATTGGTGCAATGTACTCGCCACAGCTAAAACTTACCATCTTACGATAAATAATATATATATATATTAATATACCAAGAGGCTCATGTATAATATACTAGACGAACCTAGACTCTTGGTACACATATTTGAATATGATATTGGAATGAAAGGTCACATATAAAAACTTCTCTCCTTTTTTAATCAAGATTCTAAGTTAGTTTAGGCACTGAAGTTTGACAGCTGCCTCCAGGAGATTATAACAGACTAAATAAATTTTAAAGACTCTCGTTATTCAAAGGTCCCAATATGATAAGATTATATTATACAGTTAACTCCTATAAATATAATGTATTACATATATGATGTATAGATATTCCTGAGATAACTAATTAAAAAAAGGGGAAAAGTATAAAGTACATCATACGACAGTTAAAGAGGTGGTTTATTCCTCTACTAAATACTAAGTGATCATAATACATAGGTTTTCAGGATTCATTTACTCTCACATATACAGAAATCCTATATAGAGGATAAATTCAGTGATGATAACCAGTTAAATGATAAAGATGTCGGTGACTTCAACCTCACTCAAGTTAGTGATCAGGAAAAGCCAGATGGAATAGTGAACTCCTATTGATATAAGTTCGTATAAGACTCAGATGATGATGATGATGATTTTTGGATTCCCTTGATTCAGAAGAAGTAGAGGGTAACTCACACGCGATGATTCTTGTACAATTAGGTAGGGAAAAAAGTTTACTCTTAAACAGACAGGCTAGAGATGAATTAGAACAAGTAAGTATTTTTCCTTCTATTTTATATTACCCCATCATATATCCTTATCTCTATTCCTTTCTTCCTTCTGTCTCCTCATATATTTCTCCTATTATTGTCTTATACTTCATGTCCTTCTGACACATATTGAGTACCGCAATGTCGCAGTCTAATAGCTTCCTCTTGTTACTTACTAGTTAGCACGTTCTTTTCTTAATTTTTAAAATATTTAGAAATCATTGCATCTCCTTACTCTCAAATCAATATCTCATATATCTTCCAATATTGCTTACTTGAAATTAATCTACTACTTTTTCCACTTCTGTCCTATTATTTTCAATTTTTCATTCTGAAACATTCTTGAATACCTCAACTTATTACGTACAGTATCTTGTGTGTACTTGTTTCAACAGGCATTTGTCACTTTGATTCTCGCTAATCATCTTGTTAACTTTCTCTCAGTTGCTGAATTTATACCTCTTGTTAGTATTACGAGAGAATGAGAAGAAAGATCAAGAGATAGGTGCCCAGATATAGATATGCCCAGAAGATTGTGCGTGTATGGAATGGAATCTCCAAAAGAAGAGAGACATAGCGTGCGATGTACGGATTAAGAGAACTGACGAGCAATGGAGAGAGAGACGGAGATGATTGGACGAGAAAGCGGAGTCAGACATTGGTAAGTCGAAGAAACGGGAGAAGTTTCCGAGAGAGAGGTAGAGAGATAGAGAGAGAGAGAGAGGAGCGCAAGCGAGAGGTCCCGATTGACGATGGAAATGTATAAGACTATGCCATTAGAAATACGAAGTCTCTTCCGCAAGCTAATCTTTGAGCTTCGAAGTAATTTGTGAACCATTTTCAGCTATGTCTAGTCGCAGATAAAAAGGAAAAATGTGTAGCTTCTTCCTACTCGTTACATTAATCTAGCGCAAGAAACAGGTGTTCACGACCCGTATAGTAAAGTGTGTGTGAGCACTGTACACTAGTTCCTCTCGATTAACAAGAAATGTATAGAAATTTAGAGTGTCGGAAAATCATTAAAGTGAACTAGACCAGATGGATACCAACACAAAGTGTCATTTATTGAGTGAAAGTGTATTTGCCTAGAGATAAACCTCTCTTCAGTCAAATTTAAGAGACAACTCTAAGCGTTATATGAATAAATTAAAATTCTAATTATATTGCATTCCACAAAAGAACTATTTCGGAAATTGCTTCTCCATTCTTATGTTAGAGTAAGCATTTTCTTTAATGTGAAAAACTAGGACTAAAATTTGCTTCATATTATATTTAATTCTAATTATATTACATTTTCCAAATTAAGTCTTTATATTTATATTTTTCCTTAACGACAAAAACGTGACGATCAAAAGTATAAATAAAAATAAAAACCACTCATGACGCAATTCTTTCAATCCCGAGGTTTGATGACGTCATATGAGAAGAGCGTAGATGGCCCTGCACAATTATAAGAAGTTTTGTTCCAATATTCATGGAAGAAGGTTGCATTGTTACTCAGCCTGTGTTTTTTTTCCATCCCGTGCACGGTGAAGAACGTTCGTTTCTTGTATGATAAATTTAATCATCAAACACCACCTTAGGATTTATCCAGATATAAATAAAATTACGGTAAGCTCCTATTTTCTTAATTTCTCTTATAACATTTCACTAATTTATTTGGTGTCCTTAATTTTAAATTCATTTGTTCAAATAAATATATTATATCGTTCCAGGTATTATTTCTGGGACATTCGTGGGTCTCCCATATGGAGTCCGCCTACGAACCTACTCTAAACAATCCAGGCCATCATCAGGTAAAGTTGTATTAACGTGGTAATATAGTTACTATTATAGCCCTGTTTTGTGAGTATTCTATACCTCAGAGTTGTTCGTTGCGATAGTCGGTAGTATATAAATGCTCTCCAACTGAATCTATAGAATTGTGACATGAGAGCATTTAACTCTCAATGATACATGAGATGTACACTACTATCACAGTAGTTCACTTTGTAAATAATGTGAAATAAATGGCTAAACCCTTCATTTATGTGACGCTCTCCACGAAATAAGTGAAGACAGAAGACTTACTCTACGTCTATTTCGCTCTGGTTCATTTCGTGCTTCCTCTCCTTAATATATTACAAGCATTGAGATGAGCTGCGAGAAGTCTTGCTATTATACATAACTAATTCTCAATAACAATAGAAATTAGCTGGCTATGTTTGTCTCAAGGAGATAGTGGTTGTCTCTCCTCTCTCTTGATTGCTATGATTTTACTTCTCAAGTGCCGCATTTCCATCTCATGGTAAGTCATCTTGTATCATCCAACTTCGTCGATTACTGTATTATCCAACGCCAAGTTGCCTCTCAGAAATTCTTTTCACTCTATTCCAAAGAATGAGTCTCTATGAAATGTTATATCTTTTTATGGTATATTTTATATATATCAATTTTCATTAAATGTAACATGACCATAGAAACATACCCGTTGCTTAAAGGATGTATAATATTTCAAAGCGTACTTTCTCTCAGTCCTTGTGTATTAATGAATTGGTGCCTCGGTTCTACTACCATTCTGACAGAAAATTTAGATGGCCTGGAAAAGCACACTTTATATCCATATCAGAGGCTCTTAAATTTATGGGAAGTAGGACAACGAAACAACTAGAGTCATTGTTGGATATGGACAATGAGATTTATTCACTGGGACCAAGAGGATTTCTTGTAGATGGAGTTCATCCTTCTAAAGACTTGACAAATGCATTCTGGGAGATGTTGTATGAATACCATATACTGGACTATGGTCGTCGACCACGATCTGCATTGTTTCCATCAAAGGAAGAGATTGGAACTACCATAAATACGTTGAATAAAGAAACATCCGAATTTTCCAATTCCGTTCCCGCGCGGTCTATTTTGTGTCCGAAACGTACGATAACCGGAAATGAGCCACCAAAGATCTATTCTCGCTTAAGCTTTATAGCTCCTCCAGTAGCAACAGAGGTTCCGGTCACTGTGTCTTCCGTTGGTTCTCCTTCGTCGACAAGTGTTCCAGTCTCTATTCATGCCTCTGAAACCGTTCCAACGGCTACTACATCTACATTCCGAGATGTACCTCTCTTTTCCAGCAGTCCCTCTTCCTTAAGACAACCCAGGTGTGGACATTGTGATTTGTCTGCCGTAACGGTGACAAACCAACCATCTACATCTGAAACTACTTTCACCATAAATCCACCCTTTCCTGAGTGGAGTTTGTCTGTGCCACCTCCATCCTTACCTACAATACCCAAGCTTCCAACACCGGTCTATCAAGCTGTAGAAAGCTCATGGACCCGAAAAAGACCTTTGGAGGTTACCACCCCAGCTGGTGGTAAAAGGCCTGTCCAAATACCTTATCCACCGGTATTGCAAGGGATGAGATTTGATATGCATGATCTCGCCCAAGGACAATTTGACCAATTTATGGCTTATTTTAAAGCTTTATTACACGTATCTGGTCAAACAGTAGATGGAGTTGGGATGAGAGAGGTTCTCGAGGCATTTCTAAGAAACCATGAAAGAAGATATAGTGATTCGGAGTAGTTTTTTTCTTTCTTTTCGCCACACTCCTTCCATTCTTTCCGTCATGGATATGACGGGTGGGGAGGAGTGTAATATTCTATAATTTGGTGTCTTGCTCTGTTTCAGTGTTGTTTCTAGGATTTTTTTATAATTGTGTATTAGATACTAGAAAGTCTATTAAACACTGTTGAAGCTGGATTTTTCTACAAATTCTACAAATAGCACAAACACGATATTTGTAAACAGTTAGAAGTGGAAATTGCATTTTATTAATGGTAGGAAAAACTCAATTCTCTTTTCTTCTTATAACCATATACCTATCATATCAGTATTAGTAAATTATTAGCCTTAATATTATAAATTTGTTTTAATGAATCGTACTCTGTCCTTTCTACTTCTCACAATTACTTGCATCAGCGCGAAACTAGAAAACGGATATAGGTGTCTTCAAACCTCTGAGATCAGAGGTAACTTCTCATTTTTTACTTACAATCTTTTAAATAATCTAAAATTATATATTGATTGATTAAAAATTGAGGATGTAATGTAAAACTGATGTACCTTATACTCCACAGGTACTAGGTCTGGGAGTGAAATTGTGTGAATTAAAAACAAAGTGAGGCCGAAAAGACTAAAAAGTGCATAGTATCATTAATCACAAGTCACCTTCTACTGTTGAAAAGCTAACTAAACATTGAAATAAAAATGAAGGTGATTGTGTTGCATTGGTGTATAAAAAAATTTAAACAAGTGGTACTTTAGTGCTACAATTTAAATAAAGTTTTATAAAGAACTCAGTTAAAAGAGTCTATTGTGAATGTATACTGATTCTATAATAAAATAATATTTATATTGTGACAGAATATTATAGGATTAATTATTATACAGAGATTTGATGGTATTAGTTTCTTTTAAAGCAAAGAAACCACATTTATTATTTTTTTTGAGTGAGTGAGGGAAATCTTGTTGTTGGTGGAACATGTTCAGCAAATGATAGTTTTTTTTTTGGGTAATTTTAAGGAAAGGTAAAAAAATAATAATTTTTTTTAAAGCAAATTAATAAACACAAAAAAAAATAACATTTAGCCGGCAGGAATGCCCTGATCTCACATTATAAAGCCACAGTTTATGTTTATTTTCTTAAAAATCATCCTGTCCTTTATTTAAAAGTAGTTATAAGGCAACTACATTGATTTACTTAAAGATAAATATACATTTTTTTTGTAAAAATTGATTTATTTTATTAAATTACATAATAGTTCATAGCTTATTCTTCCCTTATCCCCTGAGTTCATATTATAATTGTTAGAGTTGATGCTGCTTAAACTAAAGGTCATAATAAAAATTCTAATTAAAGGTAAAAAATAATATTTTCATGTTATTGATTCACATTGTTTTTTTTATTCTTATTCTTTAATTCTAATTCTATTT
Source organism: Trachelipus rathkii (assembly GCA_015478945.1). Taxonomy (NCBI): domain Eukaryota; kingdom Metazoa; phylum Arthropoda; class Malacostraca; order Isopoda; family Trachelipodidae; genus Trachelipus; species Trachelipus rathkii. The sequence continues at coordinate 34,516 of JABUQX010048314.1, forward strand.
ATTTTATATTTTTTTTCTGAGTGCATTGGCCCATTATCCTCAACTTTCCAAACCAAAAATTCAAACACGGTAACATTTATGGGAAAGAGGAAACGGTGGCAGTGTATCAAGGGGTTCTGAGTATCTCACAGGTTTAGTGAAAACCCTGGCCTCAAAGGGTTTCCAAATTCTCTATTATTAAGGATATTACTAGTAAGTTTATTCTTTTCTTTAAATTACTTATTTTTCATATGATTTTACAATTTCTTGCTTCGCGGATAGCAAGGCATCAATTAGAAGAATTACTGTGGCATTGCAGTAGTATTTATTTAATTTTAATAATACCCAATTCAGATTACATTGAGGAATCAAAGTTGGTAATTCTGATGATATTATATCATATATATATATATGTTTTATAGATATATATTATATATATCATATTTTATATATTATATTTATATCTATATATATCAACCGATTTTGCTTATGGTATGCATGACATTCCAATGCCTAATGGTTAGCCTTTCTGTTAGCGTTATTTCCACCAACTCATCTCCAAGACAAACATATGCCATATTACACATACTTATGTTCCACACCCCTCTCTAGACAACATCTTACAGACATCCCTATCCCTTATTTCCATTACGTGTTAGGGAAGAAAAATTGTGCACACGTCTTGTCCTTTGCGTGCGTAGAAGGCGACGAAGGGACGGTGGTAGTTAGGTTTGCCCACTACCATTTATCTTGTGCCAGGAATGCTAATGCATTGCCTCGGAGAAGGCCGTGATTGCCTAATAAGCCCCCTTCTATCCTTCGGCGAAAATGTATGAATCGTTATCTAATAGAAATATCAGAGAATAAAATGTTGAGGAGATTGAGAGAGATGTGCTATGGAATGTATTTAGAAAAAGGCAAATTTTAAATGGCCGCTTTACTGAAACAAAGATGAAGGAACAGTGAAAATAAGTGGTGTGGTGTTAAATGTGTTTGTGTTGCTGTGAAAGGAATGGAGAGGGGATAGAAGGATTTGCATTCTGGATGATTTTGAGTGTGGTAGAGAAGCATATGTATTTTGTAAATAAGTGTGTGTGAGTCACTAAGAAGTCTAAAGGTTAAATGTAAGGTTTGAAAAAGGTCAAAATTTGTGTGGTTGCGACAGATGATCCATCGAGGGTAATGTGGAAAAGAGTACGATTTTCTGGATAATCGAATGATGTTTTGGATGGTGGGAATAGGAGATTTCAGTTTCATTGCACATATCTCCCATTAAGATGTTTTTTTACAAGTTGTCACCACCACTCACGGAGAGCACTATTCAAGGAGGGGTGTATATTATCAAAAGTTCACCTCTAGCGCAAATTACGCATAATGGAGCACAGACGCAGGCTTTAAAGTGAGGAGATTAAATTTCAGTAGGAAATAACCAGAAGATGGCAGAGAATTACCCCAAAAACAGAGGTGGTTGGGAAAGAAGAAGCACCACAGCAAACTTAGCCTGGAGTTACCAATGTTAACACAATACTCGGCCGCAGATTACAGCAACCTATTGTGCTACGAAAGCGTCGTAAAGGTGGTGGTACGGAAGTGATAAGGCTCCTATCGAGCGCTTTTGCCGCTGCGGTACCTTTAGGATAGAGATAAAGCACCAACATCGCCTCGCAAATATAGAGGGTCAAGTGAACTGGAAAGTTCAGAGCAGTTTATAAGCCTTTTTGCCGTTGACGCGACCCTTCCAAAAAAGCCGGTGAAACCAGAGCCCCCCCAGATATGAGAGCAGACTCCATACAAGGGCGGACTGAGACCTTGTTTTTAAAATTTTTTTAGCGGGAGCAACTAGAAAAGAGGAAAGTCTTCAACAGTCTAAAACAAACTTCCAGTTCTTTGAGGCCGCTCTCCAACCGTTGTGAGGTGAGGTTTCCAAGACATTTTTTTTTCATGTTAAGGCAAGGATTGTTTATATTGTCAACAGGAGAGACGGACGGGAGAACCCTCGAAAGGATAGGAAAGTTAGGAGGTGATTTTGAGAAGGAGATTGTAAAAGCTAGGTTTTTAAGAATTTGATTTCACAAATTATTTCTTGTCCATCAGCCAGAATTAAAATCGAAAGATTAAAACGAGCAGGCAATTCAGGAAGTAAAAGTGCGGGAGTAGAATTGATATGAGTTAAAGAGAATGTCGAGTCATCGCGAATACGAGTGATATAGTTAGAGTGCAAGGTGAGAGATCATTAATGAAAAGTAGGAATTAAAGTTAGGAGCATTAAGACAGAACCCTGAGAACACCACTATTGAAGAAAGAAGAAGTCGCCCATCAACAACAGCCGATATTGAGCGATTTGAAAGAAAGCTAGATAATTAAGCAAAGAGGAAGGAGGAAACCCAAAGGAGTGGAGCTTGAAGAGCAGTGACGCGTGCCATACTAGGTTCAAATGCTTTGGATATGTCAAGCGCCACCACCCAAGTCTCCCCGTATTTCCTAGGAGCGAAAACCATAAATCGTTAGAAGGAATGTAATCGCAGTAGACTTCGATGCAACGAGAGCACGTACTGGGCGATCGATGTGAGTTTCCAGATGATCTAAAAGTTGAGAAGGGTTCAAAGATCTTAGATAGAATAACAGTGAGAGCTATAGGGCGATAGTTTAGACGATCAGAGGGGCTTTCCTTTTTCGGAATAGGTTGGACATGTTGGAGCTTCCAAACACTGAGGGAGGAAAGTGCTAGTATTGAGAACATAAAAATACTAGTTAAGCGAGGGGCCGAGAATTAAACCTTTTCAGTTTGGAAATAGAAACACAATGATCAGATACGATAAGAAGAGGAAAGGCAGGATTTACAGAAGGTTGCTGGAGATGAAAGATTTGTCAGTAGGAGAACCAAGGAGGTAGGCAACGCACTTTCCTTTGATGAAAAGCCCGCTTTGTCGTCGAAGAGTATCCCTGCCACGATTTCTAGCTGAATGAAAATTAGCGAGAGTGATGGAGAACGAGATTTTTCCACACCCGATAGCACTGTCTCTAGCCTGAATGGCCAGAGAAATAAGCACGGATCGAAATTAGTGTATTAGAAGAAAGAAAGATTTTAGGATAGAGCGAATGAATGAGGAAAGAAAATTTCGCTGAAAGAAGGAATAACCTGCTTCATCCCTCAACATCTACAGCTCCCGCCTTATCTTTTAAATCTTTATACATCCATCATTATCCTTATTGAGGTAGCCAATTGCTATCAGCTGCAAACTGGAAAACCTTACATTTAAGTCCTGGGTCTAAATATTTATACATGTATGAGGAACAGCCACTTGACCTAAGAGATCGTTACGGACCACAAACATTGTCTCCTCATTTCCTTAAATAAAATACCTTTGATTATATTATTCCTATGATTATTATTAATTATTAATATACTATTATTATTGTTCATATAGTTATTATTATTATTTTATTATTTTAATTATTATTATTATTATTATTATTTTTTTTTTTTTTTTTATTATTATTATTATTATTATTATTTTATTATTATTATTATTATTTATTATTATTATTATTATTATTATTTTATTATTATTATTATTGAGGACGCATAGAAAAAATTTTGATCGCTTAAAATAATTTCGGAGGTTGAACCCCCCTGACCCTCCTGTGTTTACAGCCTTATATATATATATATATAATTATATAATATATATATATATATATAATATAAGGAACCAGATTATATATATATATATATATATATATAATATATATATATATATATATATAATATTTATAATAATATATATATATATATATATATTAGTGATGCCACAGATGTCATTTTTTTCGCATCCGCGGATGCGGATGTTGATTTTAATATCCGCGGATGGGTGTTGACTATTATATATATATATATTATTTATATATATATATATATATATATATATACTATATATATATATTATATATATATATATATATATATATATATATATTATATATATATATATATATCGAGTTTTAGCCACAATCTCTCTTAATATAATTGTTACAAGGGTACGGGACTGGGACTCAACTCATGCACCCCACCAACCTCTTTCCCCAACCTTCGCCCATAATGAAAGAAATTTTACAATTAATTATATACTTTTTGCAATAGTATTGAAATTCAAATATAGGAAAGTTGGGCTTGAGAAACATCAATTTTTCTGCTGATAGCCCAGCACTGCTAAATACTCTCGAACTTGGAACACTAGTTGGAGGAAAGGCTAAGTATTTCCTTGCAAGTTCACTCAAGCGTGGATAAACATTTTGCTTAACTTTCCACCAACTGATAGGATCATTGTTTATATATAGTCGTTTCTTGGTGATAGTTTTCAATCATTTGCATTACCTCTTTTGGTAATGCGTGTGTTTCTTCATCACTACTAGACTGTAGAAATTCTTCCATTGAATCTGTTATTGATTTACTAGTAGAAGGTGTTGGTTCTGCAGATTTCATTTTTTTTCCTTTTTAATGGGTGGCGAATTAATAAACTGATCGGATGGAAGTTTTTCAACTGCAACACAAAGTGGCGATTTAACTTGTTTGAATATTGTGTTACAAAAAACTTGTCTTTATAACGGGGATCTAAGTAAGTTGCAATAGTGTGAAGGTCATTGAATTCCACAGAACCAAACGTTTTTCTAGCTCTAATTTAATTACATTTTCATTCTTTTTAAACCGTCATCATTTTCATTTAAAGATGGTTCAAAATGCTTCCTTAGCATTGAGATTAATGAAATTACATCGTAGACAGAAGCTGTAGAGGCGCTTATTTTTTTTAAGTAGTTTCTTCAAATGGTTTCAATAGGGTAATGCAGTGTGTATGAAAGCCATTTCCACATTAATAAGAATGTTAACTTGGAAATGCGAACTGACTGTGCGAGCAAGAAACTCTCTTGAGCAATACTTCTTTCCATCATATGAAGTGTACTATTCCAAGCGAGTTGGAATGTCTTTGATAACATTTAAGATATGGAATATCAAGCCTTTTAATTGCTTCAACTCACTTAACTTTTTATTTTATTTTCAGATTCAATCTTAAGTATTTTTTTTATAAAATTTCTTTATCAAATCTCGACAAAAAACATTTCACGCAACCTCCGCAGCAAAGCGGTGGATGCGATGCGGATCTTTAATAATGTGCGGATGCTCCGCGATGCGGATTGCGAATGTTACCTAAATAAATAAAATAGATATTATATATAATATATATATATAATATATAATTATATTATATAATAATATATATATATATATATATATATAATATATATATATATATATATATAGAGAGAGAGAGAGAGAGAGAGAGAGAGAGAGAGAGAGAGAGAGAGAGAGAGAGAGAGAGAGAGAGAGAGAGAGAGAAAAGAAATTTTTAAAAAGTTTTTCATAATCACATCTTCATCGTCATCTCATCGGCAAAAATTTGTACAATGGAATCCTGAATCCCAGCAGGCTTTTGATGAATTGAAGAAATCTTTAAGTAATCCCAATTTGTTGGGATTTCCAGATTATCATCCTGATGTATTGCAGATGGAATTACATGTAGATGCCTCTAATATTGGCGCCGGTGCGTGCCTTTCTCAAGTGCAAGATGGGGAAAGGAAACGCATTGCATTCATTCATATCAATGACCTTCAACAGGGCTCAAAGAAATTATAGAGTTATCGACAAAGAGTTGACTGCATTATGTTGGGCTGTGAAGTCACTCAGACCATTTCTTTGAGGGGTCAAATTTATTATTTTTACGGACCACATGCCACTAATATATTTGCAGAACATGAGTTCGATGGTAGACTAGCCGATACAATGGAGTTGAATGAATTTGATTTTGAAATCAGGCATATATCAGGAACTCAAAATGTGGTAGCCGACGTTCTTTCATGCTCACCGGTAGAATACAGGTGAAAGCTATAGGGCGATAGTTAGAAGGATCAAAGCGGCTTCCTATATTCAGAATAGGTTGGACATGTGCGTGCTTCCAACACTGAGGGAAAGTGTTAGTATTGAGACATAGAGAATATAGTTGAATGAGGGGAGAGGATAGCTCGGAAGCACACTTCCTTAAAACTCGGGGAGGAATGCCATCCGGGCCACCCGCCTTCCTAACGTTCATAGATTTCAGGAGCCCATGCACCCGATCAAATGTAATCATAGGCAAATACATAGGACACCTGAGAGGAGAAGTTGGAGGAGGAAGAATGCCAGAATTGTCCAGGGTTGATTAGAGGAAAATAGGAGGCCGAAGAGATTGCTTTCAGGGGAGAGTTAGCAAACAGCAAGCCATTCAGATTTGAACAAGAGAGGAAAGTAAATTACAGAAGGTTAGAGATGTTTTTGGCAAGAGGCAGAAAAGATTTGTCAGTTAGAAGAACCAAGGAGGTTAGCGCACTTTCGTTTGATGAAAGCCCACTTTGCTCGTCGAAGAGTATCCCAGCAATGATTTCTAGCTGAATGAAAATTAGCGAGAGTGTTTTTAAAACGAGAATTTTTCCACTCCTGATAAGCGCTGTCTCTAGCCTGAATGGCCAGAGAACAGGCACGATCGAACCATGGATTATTTAGTCAAAGAAGGAATGAACCTGCTCATCCCATCAACGATTACAGCTCCCACCTTAGTGGCAGAAGCCAAAGCGTCATCAGAGTCAAAGCAATCATTCCAAATTATAGTTAGCATAGAAGCGACTCAAGGCCCCCAATTGGCCCGATCAAAGTGCCAGAAAAAAAGCATAGAGCAGGATGGAGCTGTTGGAGAGAAAGTATTAAAGTTGAGATATAAGGTTGTGGTCAGATTTACCAATAGGAGCGAAGGTGGTGTATTTATAGAGAGAAGGACTAGTGGTGAAACATAGGTCTAGTGTATTCAAGAATTGGTTGGGACGATCCCGAATGTGTGTGGGTTCTTTGATTAGTTGCTCCAGATCGTTGAGAATGCTTGAATGATTCCGGCCTCATCCCACCTAAATCAGTATGAGAGAACCCCAACCATTCAGTGTTGTGTACATTGAAATCTCCTAAATAGAGGACCTCAGTATTTGGATGAGAAGATATAACAGTCTCGTGAGATATAAAGGTATTCAAAGAAAGAGTGAAATCTGTTCTGTTTAGGAGAACAGTTAGCAGAAGCCAACAAGATTATGTGTAGTATAACGGAATAATAGATTTTTGAGCCACATGTAGCATCAAAGTTAAGAGATTCAAGATTCTCGAGACGTGTTACAGGAGTATTAATGTTTACATAGGCACACACTCTGTCATGGTTTTGAGGCCACAAACAAATCTCAATAGTCGTGGGTCCTGGAAAGAAAAACCAGAGAACAAAACAAACAACAAATAAACACAATCAATGAAACTCAGGAAAAAAAATCAAACGCAAAACACACAAAGCAATCACATTTATTTAAAAAAAACATCACAGCAAGGTGAACCGCTAGTGTAAGCCCCCTCACCGCAACCGATTCGAAAAATATAAATATCGATGAACATTCATTGATAAAAAAAACTTAAATCTAGAAAAACCGTAAGCCTAAAATATATTTCCTTAATACTAAAAAATATCCAATGCGGTTCTCCAATTCTACTCCTTCTTAATTCTCCAAAATCTATCTTTATTAGTCTTTTAATTTTCTTTTTCGCTTTCAACAAGTTTCTACAAGTTTCCTCACAGTTCTCTAATCTCCTTCTCAAATCTATGCACAATTCTCCACTTATACTCCTCCTTAAATCAATCAAGTTTCCTCCTATAATTATCCTCACAGTTCTCCAACAATACTCCTTCTAAATTCTCCTCTCTACACAATTCTCTAATAATCCTCCTTTCAATTCTCCACTCCTCAAATCTTCCTTAGATTTCCTTTCTATCTTTACTTCTATTTCACTCCTTTTCCAAACTAGTCATTAAATATTCCATTTTGTTCTTTAAATGTCCCTTCCTTATTATTCCAGATGTTTCTGAAGCTTTCTGAATGCAGAATAAGTAAAAAAAACAAACTGTGAAAGAGATAAAAAAAAACATCGCATCATAGCAATCGAAACAATAATAATAATAATAATAATAATAATAATAATAATAATAATAATAAATTAAGAGAAATAAGATTGTATCCCACAGTAACTATTACTTAAATAATGAATTAAAAAATTAAATGTGAATCTCATAAATTAAATAATAACTCTTTAAAAAAAACTAAGATTTTATAACAAGTGAATAAATCAATGAGTATATTTAATAATGAATTAAAATATAAATGAATTTCATAAATTAAAGAACAAAAAAATGACTTTGTAATAACTAATAATTATAATGAATTAAGATATGAATAAGATTGAATGAAAAAAATAAATTAAATATAATAAAAAAATATAACCCCACCACTGTAAGGTGCTTACCTGGGTAGTTGACCCAGTTTTTTATTTCCCTGCAACACCCTTTGAAATCTTGAAATCAAACTGAACCCTTTATGACTGTCAAATCAGCGAAATTCAGACTAAAAAAGGAAAAAACAATTTATACAACCAAATCCAACATTCATCCAAAACAAATCATTCATCAATAACCAACATTTATACTTACCCCAACAGAAATGAAAATCAGTCGCTGGCTGAATCGATCAATGGCAGCTGAACACAAGAAACTGGAAAATTCAAACTGAAAAAAAAAAAAAAACGACCGCTGCAGTCAATCATAAAAATAATAAAAAATAACATTAAAAACCATAATAGTATAAAAATAATAAATAATGATAATATAATAATAATAATAATACATAATGCTATATTTACTTGTCACACGTAGATCGTCAAACAAGTGATTCGTCTACTTTCTTGCCTCACACTTATTCAAAAATCGTAAAAGTTCGAAAAAAAAATTGGCAAAGAAAGTCCTTTTTGTCTCGTTTAATTTCTCTAGAAAATATGGATATATCATAAATAAAGATATCCCATATGATAATAAATTTCCCTTAACTTAAAATAAAAAAAACACTTATAAATAAACTGTAATACTGCATTCCCTGGCACTCTTTGTTGGTGGACGTTCTCTAAGCAAACCCTAAAAAAAATAATAAGAACAGTAAATTATGAGACATACAAAACAAAAAATCCTAATCCTAAATTACCACAACTCCACCCTTCAGAAGGAAATTATGAAATGTTATAGTTAGATACATTAAACGAGTTAGAGGGTGAATTCTTAGCCATCTGAGTCTCAGACAAGAGCAAAAGGTTAGGGTTAGAGTTAGAGAGTTTACAGCTGTCATATCTGTCAGATATATTTAGTAAACTAAATGTATTAAATACCGGTACTTCATTACAGGGACAACAAGAAGCAACAGTTTCTTCAACAAATGAAATGAAAGGTTTCATGAGAAAGGTAGCTTCTTGGAAGTTTGCAATTGAGAAAAGTGATTTTTCAAATTTTCCATCCCTTTTAAAATTTTTGAAATCTAATGGGGAGGAAAAGCTAAAAGACATTCTTGATCATTTATCAAAATTGCAAGATGCAGTAGATAAGTACTTTCCTTCTCTTTCCTTTAAGAATCTTGAGTGGATTGTTTCCCCATTTCACAAGGCAGATGTTGCTGAAGAACTAGATTTCACAGCTACTGAAAGAGACGAATTTAATGATCTCTGCGCTGATTCTTTACTGAAAATTAAACTTGAGAAGACTGACTTATCAGCGGCTTATTTTTGGCTTAGCATACAAAAGGAGTATCCTAACCTAGTAGAAAAAGCCACAAGTTTCCTTTTGCCATTTTTAACATCATACTTTTGTGAACAAGCTTTCTCTGCAATGGTCACAATAAAATGCAAAACAAGAAATAGATTATTGAATCTTCAGGAAAATAGGCCTGTTGTGTTATCAAACATCAGACCTAGCATACAATATTTGAGCTGCAAGCATCAAGCACAAATTTCCCATTAATGGATTCTAAACCGCAAACTCCAGCTTTCAAATTTTAACAGGTATGTTTTATAGATATTTTAAATTTAAAATTATTATTATTATTATTATTATTATTATTATTATTATTATTATTATTATTATTATTATTATTATTATTATTATATTATTATTATAACAAGTGTGCCTCAAAAATTCCACAGCCTTAAACAGGGTGGCATGAATTACAAAAGGTTGGGAATCACTGGTGTATATATACTATGTAAGTTGTTGACAAGCCCTAGGGTACTTTGTGGATTTGTGTGTGCATGTTTTAGACTTTGGATATACTATGTAAGTTATTGACAAGCCCTAGAGTGCTTTGTGGGTTTGCATAGACATGTTTGGCAATTGAGCATATTTTAGACTTTGTATATATACTATGTAAGTTATTGACAAGCCCTAGGGTACTTTGTGGATTTGTGTGTGCATCTGTTTTAGACTATGTTTACTATGTAAAGTTATTGGACAAGCCCTAGGGTGCTTGTGGGTTGCATGGACATGTTTGGCGATTGAGCATATTTTAGACTTTGTATATATACTATGTAAGTTATTTGCAAGCCCTAGTGTGCTTTGTGGAGTTGCATGGACATGTTGTTTGGTGATTGGTTCTGTTGGCTTGACTGGGACAGTCTCGATGGGCCCATATGGCTTCTTACTGTCTTTTTATTTCTAATGTTCAATAATATATATATATATATACCGTATTATATATATATATATATATATATATATATATATTATTATATATAATATATATATATATATATATATATATATATATAATATATAATATATATATATATATATATATATATATATATATATATATATATATATATTAACACAGCACGGTATATTTATATATTCATCATTATCATCATCATCATCATCATCTTATTTTTCTATGGATTATTATTATTATTATTATTATTATTATTATTATTATTATTATTATTATTATTATTATTATTATTATTATTATTATTATTATTAAATTAACTTGGGATTTCTTCTTGAGAACAATTACAAGTAAATTGAATGTCTTTTCTGTCATTTAACAGGATGGGTTTTCAAAGATTGTAGACACTTCTTGTCTTTTGCACAATCTTTTATTTATTTCACATCTACTCTAACTGTGTTCATCTGGTTGTTCAGTAGTTTGGTGAGTAAGTTCCACACAGTTAATTATGTTATCAGCCAAACATTCTGAAGGTTTGATGACCACCAGGTTCCGTCATTGTCTGTTGGGACTCTTTGTAAGTTCACTCTGACACCACCAGTAGGAGGAAACCATGGTACACATGCTCGACTATTTCATTCATCATTTCTGACTCTGCTAAATATTAAGGGTAAGTAGGTATCTAAACTAGATTCTGGGCAAAATTAATTTTTCTAAAATATAAATTATTTATTTCAGAAAAGTTATCAATTATGTAATTAGGATAAAATTATTTTTTATTTGCCATCACTATTTGAATGGCTTAGAGTTTAATTTTCTAAGAATGACATCACCTTGGAACTTTTATTTATGGAGATGGATTGTATTTTTAAAGTACATGTATATTGTTGTTTTATGTGATAATGTGAATCCAATTCAATGGAATATTAAAACAGAAAAATATGAAAATACAAATCTTGATAAAGAAATCGAACCAGCAGAAAACTCAGGTAAAAAATATTTAATTATACTTTAGGCCATTTATAAATGTTATATTGTGTAGCAGCTTTTTCATTAACATATCTACCAACTTATTCAAAACTACATTTCTAGTTTCACTAGCCTTTTACCCTAAATTTATCTTTGGCCTAGCTTTCAGGGATTCCAGCTGGTCTAATTTGAATGGTCAACTTTTATTGACTTATCTTCTAATAAGCCCACAGCATTTTTTTTTTTTTATCTCCTCTGGTGGACAAAGGTCACAAGCCTACCAAATTCCACTGAAGCTGGAGAAAATCTGAAAACAAGAGCCAAATTAAAGGCTAACATGCCCTGATACACAGCATTTGAAAGTGTGCATGTCAAGCAAAGTTGGAAACATAGATAATGAGAGTGTGTTCCAGATTCTATACCAGCGGAATTCATATAAAATCGATCAAAACATTATAGTCTAGCATCAGTGAGTTGGACAGAGAAAGGATGATAATGTTTGGAAGATGAGTCACACTCTCTCTCTTCAAAGAAGGTGGTATACAATGGGAGAGTTCTGAAGAAGTGTCCATTGTAATAGAGATGGTATAAAGAAAGTGATGCAGCAAATTGACTGCAAGAAAGATTGGAGAGTCGGTGAGAGTAGGAAAGCTGACAAGTTGAAAAGTCCTAGACTCCACTTTTTCAAGGAGAACTGTGAGAGAGGAACCACCCCATATATGTAAAGCATAGGCCTACCCCATTCAGGGGCGAAGCGAATTCCTATAAAGAGCAAGCAACTGGGGTGACAAAAAGAAATTTTGAAGGTGCCTCAGAATGCCCAACCTATTAAAAGCTTCTTTAAAAAGAGAAATAGCGATCCTTCCAAGAAAAATTGCAAGAAAAGAATTCCAAGAATATTAAAGACAAACAAAGGTTTGAGTTGTTTGTTTTGAAGATGTTATGGTTGTGTGTAAAATTGTCAAATAGAAAGATGAAGAAACGAGTTTTTAAGGCACTGAAAACCACCATTTTTTTCTGCCCCAATTAGAAATTCAAAAAAGATGAGAGGTTGGTTGCTTCAAGGTCACTCCTAGCCTGAATTAATTGCTGTTGTGTGGGGATGTCTTTCAAAATGAAAGTAGTAATGAATGGTGGAATTGTTGGCATAGGAGTGGATAGGAAATGAAGTAGCAAAGAAGCCATTAATGAAAAGTAGAAAAATAGTTGGGGTAGGAAAGAACCCTGAAACACACCACTGTTAATAGCTTTAAAGGACAATATTTGAGAAAGTACAGTATGTTTTAGTTGGAAAGTTTGCGAGATGAATTGTCTTTGACTCCACTCTTTTATGAAGATGTGTGTGAGTGGAAGGACTCCAATTGTGTGAAGCATACTCCAAACAATGACAAATGACACTCTTATTTAAAGAACAACCAATTGGTGTGGTGTAAAAATAATTCTGAAAGCACCCCTTGGATATCTAACTTGCTCAAGCTTTTAGTGAAGCAAAATGATCCTTTCCAGAATGACCAGAATTATGTCAAGCTTGAAAGCAAAAGAATTGACTTTTTGAGGCATTTAAAGAAAGATTTATAAATTATCTGAGTTGTTATAGTTTGCACCATAAATAAATATTACATAGGCATTAAATTTTTTTTGTGTTGATGTGGATATCAGATGGATTTTGTAAATTGGTGTCTGTGTAACATAAACTAATTTTTTTTTCTTTTCTGCAGGATGTGTTGTTATGGATGGAATTTGCATTGCATATAGTGACATTACTTCATATGAAGCAATTAAGGCTCTTCATGCACATTTAGATGATGACCAGAGTGGTGACATTGATATTTCAGAGTCTGTTGATGTATGTACCTATATATAAAAATATATGTACCATATACCGGTATATCTATATATATATATATATATATATATGTAACGCTGCTGTATATATACTTATATGTAACCAACCAATAATAACCTTGTAGCAGCAATAATAATATATATATATATACCTTGTATATAGCCTTAGCAACATACTTAGCGCTGCAACATAATATAGCAGCAGCAGCCTTATATGTAACCTTAACCAGCCAACACTTCCTTTCCACTATATATACTATATAGCTACCTTATATATATATATATATATATATACTGCCCATCCTTGCTGCTGCTGCTGCTGCCCACGCACCTGCTGCTGCCTTGCTCCTTGCTGCCTTGCTATGCTGCTGCTGCTGCTGCTGCTGCCTCTTCCATAAAAGGTCCTTGCTGCTGCTGCTGCTGCTTATAACCTTGTAGCAGCCAGCAGCCCGCTTGCATGCACCGCCTTGCTGCTCTTTGTATATGCAACCCAACCCTTATATATAGCATATAACACTTATATACTGCTGCTCCCTTATGCTGTATATAACCTTACACATACATTTCACCGCCCCTGACCCCCCTTATTGGAGGTCACACCGCCTCCAGAAAGCTTCGACCACTGCTCTTGAAGCGGATTCCACAGGTGAAGGAAGTTACAGCCCGGTGGTACTGGGGCGTCAGGGCAGGGCACTCAGAAGGAAGTGCTCCATTGTGTCCTAGGATATACGACATCTTGCAGATGGGGGAAACTACATTGTCAAGTTTAAATCTGAATTTATATTGCATAAGATTTGGGGGTGGTGACCTGATCTACTCCGGGCGAGGTTAATTTGGTCTCTTCTGGACAGTGATTCTTCTGTTGGGGGGAGATGTTTGGGGATGGGATGTTGTAGATTGTTATTGGGGCGGTTTGGTAGGTACGTGTTAGTTAGTTGTGTGTATGGATGTGAGTGAGCCAAGACCTGTTTGGGGTGGAGGGGGAATGTTGTTGTAGATGCATTATACAGTTTGTGGTGAGAGGGGTTGGAGAATATTTGGTGGCATGGATGGGGTGGGGTTGAGTGTTTTCTGGAAAATTGTGTCCCTACCATCTTCAAGTGGGTAGGGATGGGAGGGATGTGTGTGTCTCGTCTTGTAAATGCTGGATGGGGGTTGTTTTAGTACATCCAGTGATTATTCTAAGGGCAGTGTTTTGTGTAACTTGTAATTTGTTTAAGTTGGATTGTGATAGTGCTGGGAACCATGCAGGGGAGGCATAGTTTATATTTGTTCTGAGGAGTTGTTTGTAGGTTGTGGTAGGGTGTGTTTTCTGTCGCTGAGGTTGTGTTGGGAGAGAAGGTTCGGAGGGTGTTTAATTTCCATTGAGTTGAAGAAGTGAGCTAGTGATTTGGTCGATGTGGGGGAGAAAGTCATATGTGTGTCGTAAGTGAGTTTTGATAGAGGAGTTTTATTTAGGGGGAGGGGGTTGTTGTTCAGGTAAACTATTGGATGGAATGTGGATTGGTGGCGGTCTGTGGTTAGGAGGGTGATGGAGGATTTAAGGGGAGAAGCTGTCATTCTATTGGTGATTAACCAAATTTCTAATAATTGTGGGTATTTTTGGGTGTGTTGGGTGGCTGTATTTACAAGTTAATGTTGGGAAATGAGACTGATGTGATCTGTCGTAGTAGTTTGGTGGATTTGGTGGGTTGGGGTGGGCATATCTGCTGTGAAGAGATTGAAGAGGAATGGAAAGAGAATGGCGCTGTGGTACGCCGTTTTGTAGTTTAATGGAGTGTGAGAGGGTGTTTTTATGGAGGACTTTGGCGTATCGATTGGTGAGGAAGTTTGAGAGCCACTTTTTATCGTTGTTTTCTAAGGGGGAT
Organism: Trachelipus rathkii; assembly: GCA_015478945.1. NCBI lineage: Eukaryota > Metazoa > Arthropoda > Malacostraca > Isopoda > Trachelipodidae > Trachelipus > Trachelipus rathkii. The sequence continues at coordinate 49,827 of JABUQX010048314.1, forward strand.
TGAAGGATTTTTTGTATAAGGATGTATGTGGGGACAGTGTCATAGGCTTTGTTAATGTCGATGGCTGTGAGTATGGATCTGTGTGATGAGGATTGGTTGAAGCCATTAATTATAAGTTGTGTGAGGGAAGTGAGGGCTGTTGTTGTTGAATGATTGCTTTTAAATCCGTGTTGGAATTCTGGGAGGGTGATGTGTGGGGATATTTTGTTTAATATTAGTTTCTCCAGCAGTTTGCTGATGGTGGAGAGGAGAGAGATTGGGCGATAGGAGGATGGGGAATTGGGGTCTTTTTTGGGTTTAAGTTTTGGGAGAATGAATGCTTGTTTCCAAATTGGGGATATATAATTGAGTTTCCAAGATTTGTTAAAGATTTCTGTGATGAGGAGAATTGCTTTTCTTCCTAGGTGTTTCAGGTGGAAGTTTGAGATTGAATCTGGTCCTGTTGCTGGTGAATTTTTTAGGGTTTTGATTGTCTCTGATATCATGTTGGTTGTGAAAGGAGGAGGAGGGTTGTGATCTGAGGGAAGTTTTTTGAGTTGTTTTTTTGGCTGTTAGTGGGGTGAGTTGGTTTACGGAAGATATTAGCGGGTAGTGTTTTGCGAGGCTGTCTGCTTGTTGTTTTGAGGAAGGGAGGGAGTTGTCGGGCAAGGATGGGGATCGTGTGAGGGAGGGGGGTTGTTTTGCGAGTTGTTTAGTTTTTTGATTACCTGCCAGGTGTGAGATGTTGCTCTGTAGGTATTCTGTAAACTTGTTAGTGGTGTTGGTGTTTATGAGTTCAGAGATTTGGGTGTTTAGGTTAGTTATTTGGTTTGTGGTTATTGTGGTGTATGGTCGGAGTTTTCGGAGGGAGTTTCTTTGTTTAATAAGTTGACTGATTTCGGGGGATAGTTTGGGATTGTAGGATTTTCTGTGACCCTTAGGTATGTAGAGACTGGCTGATTTGATGATGGTGTTGTTTAAATGTATGATGGAGGTGTTTAATGTTGCTATGTCATGTATTGGTGTAGGGTTTATATGGGATTCAATATGGTTAGTAAATTCTGTCCAGTTAGCTTTTTTGTAGTTAGTGTATGCGGTGGTCTTTTTTTTGGGAGTTTGGTGTGGAGAGGCCAGTGATATGAGGATGGGGAGATGATCTGATTGTAGGTCGGTGGTTGTGTCCCAGGTAAGTCTGTGATGTAGGGAGGGGGAACAAAATGTGACGTCTGGTGAGGTAGGGGATTGGTTGGCTTGGGGAGGGATTCTGGTGGGGAGTTTTTTTAGAGTTAAGGATATTAAGGGATTCTAATTCGTTGAGGATATGGATACCCCGGGGATCGGATGGGTAGTCTTCGTACCAGGCAGTGTGGTGGGCGTTGAAGTCGCCTCCAAGGATGAGATTTTGGTATGTGGCTATTGTTGATAGGGGGTGTGTGAGGTTATTTGGGGGCGGGTTTGGGGTGGTAGGGTGGCGAATATAAAGGTTGAAGATGTTGTAGGTGGTTTTGTTCGAGTATGGAACAAGATTGGGATTTTATTAATGCGGCGGGGAATTGTGCGGAAGTGTTAGTAGTTGTATTATGATATGGTATGCTTTTATGGATCAGTGTTAGAAGGGAGTGGTGAGAGGAGGTTGGGGAGGGGGAATATATGGCATCGTAACCATAGAATGTGGGGAGCGGGGTGTTTTGGGCGAGAGAGGCTTCTTGTATAATGGCTATGTGGATATTGTGTTTTTTCAGGAAGTGGTTGAGTTCTATGGATTTGTTGGTTAAGCCATTGATATTAAATTGTAATATGTTGAGTGTTTGGGGATTAGGTTTGGTCGGAAGTGGGTTTTGGTTGGTGGTGTGGGGGCTGCAGGTTGTACAGGTGTAGCCCATATTGTATCTGGGGAGGGTTCGGAATGGTGAGCAGGTCAGGTGCACCCATCCCTTGCAACTAACACACTGGATGCTATTTAGACCAACTTGTTTTTGGCAGATAGGGCAGTAATATTTAGGGGGACCCGGATTGCCCTCGACATCTCCCGACCGGAGGAGTAGTAACCCGCTGCTGCTGCTCACTCCAACATATGCTGCTCCATGTATATTTGCTGCTGCTGCACAAGGTGGGCATTAACGCGTTAAAGCGTTAATCCGTTAATTAACTCGTTAAATTTTTCGTTAACTTTTAACGCTTTCGTTAATTTCGAAAAAAATTAACAGTCTATTAACGAGTTAAAATTTTCCCCTACATCCGTTAACCGTTAACTTAATTTACGAGTTTATAAAATATTTTCTTATCAGATTTTAAATTGGTATTAGATTCGATTTCGATAAGAGAGAAAATTTTTTTTTCTAAATTTCCTAAACGCTCCTCTCAATGGCTCAAAATGTGTTTATATTTACTCGGTTATTATCCAGTTTAGTAATGTTTAACACAGTGTAGCGGATTTTAAGTGAAATAAAAGCCGGAACTACAATAATTGAAATCAGAAAGGTGTGGGGCTGCCTTCCAGGACAGATGATGGGGATATAAAGAAAAAACCAATACACCTTAAATTTATTAACAAAAAAAACAGACAAATGTATATTCCTTAAACTTACAATGTCCTAAAAATCCACACGATATCCTGACACCACCTTGCAAATTAAAATATATCCCACGATACGATAACCCGATACCACTACCATATACCACGCTACACTACTCTATACCCTTATGCAGTATTAGTCAAAATACCCTTATACAGTATATACCAAACCTACACCACACACCTTATTATTAGAAATATTTCCAACCCTAAAATTACCAAATTACCATTTAATAAATATAATAAATATAAATATAATATATGAAAAATCGAAATAGAAATATTAATTAATATATATTAACCAATAAATTCAATCTTAAAGAAAAAATATTAAATTTTCGAAATAGTCAAGTTAAGCAAATAGTTTTGTTTGTTTTAATAGTTTAGTTCAGTAGTTTGCACTTTACTGCACTTTTAATTAAGGTGTCTGTTCAAATTAGTAAATGTTTTTCCTTATTAGTAAATGTTATTCTCTAAATTTTCAAAGTGTTTATCTAATCTTTCTAATAAATGATTTTCAAATTTTCAAATGCTTTTACAATTTTCCAAAATAGTTTCTAAATTTTATTTTTAAGTTTTTCTAAGTTTTCGAATTGTTTTCTGTTTTTTTTTCAGGTTTTTCAAAATGTTTTCTACATTCGAATTCCCCTTTGTCACTTCACTTATCCTTGTAGTTTGTCTTTTACGTTTCGTTTTAAGTTTATTTCTTTTCTTACTCTCTTTGTTTTATTTTGTCTTTTTCGGTCTATCTCTGTCATGTGGTTTTTTCAGTTTGTAATAAATATCCAATAATTGATCCGTTCCCGGTACCAATATCCTCTTTAAACCCTTTGGGAACTTGGGAACCCAATCACAGAGACCAATCCGCAAACCAAATGCAACCAGACCAAATCGGGGGGAGAAAAAAAACTGAAATGATACAAAAAAGCAGCAATCCTAGCAATTAAACAATAACAATATAATATAAAGAAAAAATTATGAAAATAATAATAAATATTTAAGAAAAAATTAACTTTAAGAATCATTAATAAACAATAAACTCAGCAAATCTTAAAACAGTCAAATAATAAGTAAACTTTAAACATGGGTTAAACATGAATCAGTTAATGAAAATTATTAATAATAACTTAAATGAAAGTGAATGGAATGTAAATTTTAAAATAATAAAGAAAAAAAATCAAATAATTAAATACAAACAAAAATAATAATTAGTGACTACCTGGCCAATGGTGTTGTTGTTGACCAGTTTTTAGTCCTTTCCCTTTCCTCTAATCCAAATTCCAAACCGCAGTACTCTGACCTTGAAATTAACACACCATTAAATTGGACCAATACCAAAATCCTAGAGAGCAAAACGACTATGTTAAGAATACTATCCAATAATAATAATAAAAAAAATCAATTAAAACCATTAATTACCCTTACCAAAGAAATCTAAATAGCGAGCAAATCCACATTCATCCGACAATCCTTTGACCTGAGACATCCGAACGAATCCCGTTTACCATTCCTTATATAGATCCGGTCCCATTACAAAAATCTGAATCCTTTCATTAATTTTAAATCCGTAAATGTAAACCATATAATTTTAATCCTTTTAATTCAAATCCAAAATAAATTAAATTCTCTATATTTGCTATATTTGAAATCAATCTTAACTGAAAAATATATAAGCAAATTACTTTATAAATAAATAAATAAATTAATTAAATGATTATGAAAATGGAAATTTAATTTAATTTAATTCACTTTTTAAAAAATCACTAAAAAAACACTGCAGCTCCGGGAACTTTCCTTGTTCGTGGACGTTCATCTTCTTTCAGACAGACACATCATCTTTTTCTCCCTTTCAATGCAATCAACCTAAGAGGAAAAAAAGAATCAATTATGAGACATAATAAAAAAATCCTACAAAACTAAATAGCCAAACCCCCACATCCCTCCTACCTAAGTTTGTCTCATAATTCTAACCCAAACAATCACTCCCCATTTATAACGCCGTTGTCATCACCCAATCATACTCTTTTACAACTCCTCTACTCCTAGTAAACGGTTTCTCATATTCCACCACTTGTTCACTGGGTTTATTCCCACCTTCCGCTCTTTCATCGGTCTCTCCTACTTCATTCACACTTCCTTCCCTAGGTAATAGCTCAGACATTTCTGCAATCTCTTTCTCGATCTCTCTCATCCTAGCATTCGCCTTTATAACATTCACTACTTCCAATTCCACACAAAATTTACTCAAATCATCCACTTCCATATGCACACTCCTATCTCTGATATTTCTCAATCCTGCCAACACACTCTCATTTTCATCCAACGGAAACTTGCAAACTGTATAAGTACTTTTTCTCAAACCCTGCTCATTACTCCCATTGTCCCACCAAAACCCTGAAAAATACTCATCATTCTCATTATCATCGTCAAATAACACCTTTAACCTATTCACATTACCCGACAATCCACTTTTACGCTTTTTCTTCGGTAGTTCTTCTACCAACACTAACTCTTTCCCCTTTAACCATAAATCATCCACTATATCCCCATTCTCATTCAAATCGTCCTCATTCACCAGAAACTTATATACAGGATGAATCCTAAGATAACCAGGAGGTTCTCTCCACGGTCTCAACTGTACCTGATGGGCCCGAAACTCCTTCATACCACCATCGTTCTCACCCTCCAACACATAACTAACCCCATTAGACATAACCCTTTTTACAATATACAGCCCTTCAAATTTTTCTCTCATCTTACTCACGTTCAACCGACCTTTCTCAATCACTTCCTTCAAAACCTTATCCCCTACCTTAAAACTGGCAAACTTTAAACTACCCTTTCTCCAAACGTCCCTATCACCTTCAGGTAACCCAAGCCTGGGCTTTACAAACTTCTCAAAATTCAACACATACATACAAGGAGACATACCAGTTGCTCTATGCACAGTCATATTATAAGCCCACAACACTCTTCCTAACCAATAATCCCAATCATTCTCTCTTTCACTCATCATTCGTAACATTTCACTCAATGTTCGAATCGTCCTCTCTGCTAACCCATTCGAACTCGGCATATACGGCGTCGTTCTCACATGTTCAATGCCCCAATCACTCAACATTTGCTCAAACGCCTGCCCTACAAACTCCGGTCCATTATCACTCAACATTCGCTTCGGTTTACATACACACATCGGCAACAAAACTTCCCTTACCACCCTATTCGCACTAGTCTTATTCTTCACCGGCACAGCATACGCAAACTTACTTTTGTGATCCACCATCACCACCATTCCTACATACCCACTCGCAGTCACTGGCAAAGAAACACAATCGATCACTACTAACTCAAAAGGTTCATTCACATCCATTCGTAACACAGGGGGTTTCACATGCATTCTCTGATACTTTCCCTTCTGACATTCCTCACAAGTAGTAGCAACATCATTCACTATTGCTGCATGGCTTAAGGATTAAACACTTCTCTCTTTCACAGCATTCCCTATTCAGCACCATGTGACCACCTGGATTTTGGATCACTAGCATATCTGGTTCCAATCACAAAACACCGAAGATTTTATACAAATCACAGTCTTTCACCCACTTGGGCATATAGTACACCACATTGTTTTTAGCAAACCTTTGTAAATACCTAAAAATGTTCCCCATCCTTTGGGTCCCACCTACTATTTACCCAACAAATACATTTTTCTCCAACTGCACAGAACCATGGTTTCTCTTGCATGCCTGGAATATGTCAGCGCAGCTTGGTTCTTTATCCCTACACACCTTTCTCACCATGCCAACAAAATCACAACACACATTTCTCTTCTGCATTCCAGCGTCTCACGACTTCCCATTTTCTTCAACTTTTTCATTTCCTCATCTACGGACCTATTCACCCTCAAAAAGTCCAATCAAACAAAAACAATAGAAGCATTGGCTCCTCGTCCATTTATAAACCCTATCGTTTTCCACTTCCCTAGTTCCTGTTACACCTTTAGCAAAGGAAACTTATAACTAAGCAACTTAAATCCACCTAGGCTGAAATCCCACTTTAATCTTCCACATTTGCTTGGCACTCACCTCCTCTCCTATCTGCACGTCTCACTCCATCTCTGCAGGCCACCCTGGGTGTGTTCTTCAAAGAAATCGGGCCCCAGTATCCAATCAGTGCAAAAATACTGCCCATTCCTTTACTTTCACCTCCATTCTTTACTTATCCCATGATTGCAATACATGACCTCTTCGATTTCCCCTGGACAAATCATTTTCACATCCTCATCACCCTCTACCAGACACTCCTCCAACTCCGATTCCAACACATACTTCCTATCGTAACTCTTTTTCTCGATTACCCAATTGTAATGTACGCCACTTAAACACTGTAAATGAAGCTCACCCACTTTTGCACCACTTACACCCTCACTCCTATACACAACTGGTCTCTCTCCACCATAATGCACACATACAACTATCTTAAACAACTTACTAACAACAATCAATACCTCTTGCACCGGAAGCACACCTACGTTACACATAGCCTTTAACTCCTTCATAAAATATTTCACTTCCTAATCCCTATCTGCTCAGGTTTCTTACACACCTCAGTCATAACTTCCCTCCGCAATTCTTCCATACTCTCAGGCACTCTCGAGACCAACCTATCCCTAGCTAAATCCTGTAACCCATACAACACACTTTCGAACATAGAATCACCCCCACCCTGACTTTCTTTTCCCTTCATCAATCCCTTAGGCAAATATTCCGGGTCTATCACTACCTTTTCACTCATACTCTCACTCCCGGGCATTCTCGACATCAAATCAGCAATCTCATTCCTTTCACCCGGCACATACTCAACCACATAGTCAAAATCACTCAAATCTTCCAAAGTCCTTGCAAGCCGACTATCAACGATCCTCATTCTCTGCAAATACACCAAGGGTTGGTGATCCGTTCGCACGATGAACTTAATTCCATACAAACAGGGCGCAACGACTTCAAGCAAAACCTCAAAAACGGCCAACTCTCTTTCAATCGAGTAGAATACTTTAAGCTCTATTTCATACTAAACTTTGGAAACATACGCAATCACTCGTTTTCTTTCAATCCCATCAATCACCTGTTCTTGCATCAAACAACCCCACATACAATACCCACTTGCATCTGTATACACTTCCAAAGGTTTCGCATTCTCACTATAATCCGGATAAGCCAGCTCTACATCCTTCGCGACTTCCGCTTTCAACTTTTCAAACGCTTCATTCATTTTATCATTCCACTTCACAATCGTACTCTTCTTTTTCCCAGTCCATTCAGTCAAGGTTTCATCACACCCGAACAATCTTTCATAAACTTCCTTCCAAACTCTACCAAACCTAAAATTCCTCTCAACTCTCTTACATTCCTCGGCTTTGGAAACTGCCGAACTTTCTCAATAAACTTTTCTGCTTTCTTTAAACCAGTCGCACACACCTGGTGTCCCAAGAATTCAACCTCATCCGCAAACCACTCACACTTTTCGACTTTCACTTTTATCCCTATCTCCTCTAACTTTTTCAACACATCATTCACTAACTTTAAATGCTCAGAGAAAGATTCATTCATCACTAGTATGTCATCTATGAACACCATCACATTCTTACTAGGAAAATCATTCATGACCACATTCATCGCCCTCTGAAACGCCGCTGGAGCATTGGCTAACCCAAAGCTCAAATTCCTAAACTGGTAATGCCGCTTTGCAGTCGAAAAGACAGTCACACACCTACTATCCTCTTCCACTGGCATCTGATAATACCCACGCACAAGATCCATTTTCGTAAAAACTTTCATTCCATACATACTATACACGCATTCTGAAACTACACACATAGGAAACCTATCTTTCACAGTCTTTTCATTCACCTTACGATAATCAATACACAACCTCAAACGTCCATCAGGTTTTCGCACAGGCACAATCGGACTATTCCAAGGACTCACACTCTCTTCCAACACACCTATTCGCTCTAACTCTTCACACTGCTCTTCAATCTCATTCGCAAACGGGGGGAGGAAAGTGTCGAGGTCGTTGATATATGGGGGTGTCCTCCGCTAACACTATGCGGAACGCCGGCAATTTTGCATTTCCAAAATCTTCATCGCCCTGGCTCAGCGCTTTCCTCCTTTCCCATAACATTCGTAAAACCTTTTGCCTCCTTACCTCATTCAATCCTTCCGGTAATTTTACTTTATCAACCATTTCATCATACACCCAATCCTTTTTCTTCTCAATATCACCAGCAACCACACAGCATTCATTCTCTCTCGAATTGTCTATTACAAAAACAACAGAATACAAACTACCAACTACATCACCAACCCTTATACCTCTCACTCTCTTCTTTTTCACATCAGGCACCTTCTGCAGACATACCCGAGGATTATTCAAATCTATTATACCATCAAAGACATGAGCAACCCTTTTCACCCTATATCTCGCATCATAACCATCCACCAGAAACATGCTATTCTGGTTTTCATCCACACCCACATTCGTATTCCAACCTACTTTCACACTTACCACTTTATCCGTCTTCAAGGACCTATCCTCTAAAGCAAAAACTTCCACGCCTTTAACCAGTTTCACATCTACCTTCCCTAAATCATTCACATACATCTGACATGTTCCATCCTTATTCACCTTCTTCTCTATCATCCTTCGATCAGGATGAATAACTATCCCATTTGCACTCAAAAACTTATACCCCAATAACACATCATACTTTTCGTTCCTACTATCAATCACATAAAACTCACTCTCCTCCATGCCTATTCCTCCTATCTTAACGCTCTCTCTAAATTTAACTTCTACCGGTACCAACACATTACTAATTCCTTTAATATGACCCCTACCGACTTCTTTCTGATCTTCCCTTATATGCATCCTATCATATGCTCCTTTATACACAACACTCTACCCAGTATCAATCAAAGCACGAACCTCAATACCTCCACAATAAACCTTAATACTCATACATTCATTCACAGGACCAACTGAAAACACATCGACACTTACATCCCCTATCTGCGACAACCTAATCTCACCTGAGGGCTCACCAGTTGCAACCCTCAAGGCAACCCGTTTCCCGAATTGTTAATTCTTACCTGATTTTGTACATTGTTCACCCCTACCTCATTCACATTTACATTCCTATTCAGTCCAACAGCCTGACCACTAACCGGTTGAACCGGACCACTAACACCAATACCAAGACCTAGCACACCAGGATGACCTGTCCCGACTGGTTGCCTCACACTCCAACACATACCAGCCACATGCCCTATTTTCCCACATTTAGTACAAGTGTTTCTAGGGGACCCGCACATCCTAGAAAAATGCCCCTCGACACCACAGTTCCCACATACCGGTTGCCTCACTCTTACACCCTGAGGACAATCACGCACCCAATGATCCACACCTCCGCATCTCCTACACCAGCCCTTTGCTGGTCCGTGCAGTTCATGGCCAAATGACCCACTTGCCCACAACTAAAACAAGCACCAGTTGCCCATCTACATTCTGATATCATATGGCCCATCTTCCCACAACGAAAACACTTCACATCCCTATTTGCACTCACATTTTCTTGGTTTCCACGACCTCTAATCCTAACCCTGATTATACCTTTGACCTTGGTTATGTCCATCATTCCTCTCACATTCACATTTCCACCAGCTTGACGACCAGCAAAATTACCCACACCTCCTACATTCACCTGTCTTTCCTCATCTCCAAAACCACTGAAAAATTCTTCAAAAAACTTCGCCATTACTTCATAGGGGTTAGCCTTCAGTGCGTCCCTATATGATTTATACTGAGGTAGTTGTGACACCCTCTCACTCGCATTCACTCCCCTACCACTATACACTTCTCGTCGTTCATTCTCCTCTCGCTCTCCTTCAAACTCCCTATCTTCTACAATTTCCAGAACATCTTCCCAAGTCAATCGTTCTCCCGCCCATCTCATTTTCTCTTTTCTTCGCAAATTCACATATTCTGTCACCGAGGTCGGAACTGTATCCAAAAACTTCTTCAACAATCTCTTATTCCCGTCCACATCATCATCCCCAAACTTCTTTCTCGCCAAAGTTTCCAATCGGTGCGCATACATATCAATCCTTTCACTCTTTCCACGCCTAGCCTTATCAAAATCATTCACCTTTCTATACTTCACTCCCCCTTTCACTCTCCCAACCTGGTCCATGATTCTCTGTTTAACCACTTCATACTTTGGCTCACCCACACTGACAGCCTTATAAAATTCCAACATTCGCCCCTCTAAAAAGTCGCCCAACTCTTTCACCCAAAAGCCCTTATTCTCGTCAAACCTCTCCCTACAATAACCCTCATATTCCCTAAAGAACTCCTCAACCTCTTTCGTACCATACACATTAAATTTATTAATTTTTGGGATGTCCCGAATCAACACACTCCTTTTCACTCTATGCTCAGACTCAGAACCAGATCCCGTCCCGTATCCCTCAACCTCAAACACATTCATCTCTCCTTCTGAACTACTATATAATGAGTCTATACTCTTACTTTTCATTCTTCTTTCATGTCTCCTGTTCTTAGAAGTCTTCTTCTTCTTCTTCTTATCCTTTTTCTCAACCTTCCCATTCTTCTCATTTTTCTCAATCTTCCCATTCTTCTCATTTTTCCCATTCACCACCTTATTTACATCCTTCTCTTCATCCCCTTCATCCTCACTCACATAACTTAACTCATCGTCTTGGAACATCACTTTCTCATCATCTTTGGTCTTCACTCTCTCGTCCTTCTTTTCCACTTTCCCATTCCTCTTTACATTTACTACATTTGGAGTAGAGGTAACCCTTTGTTGGGTTCCATTCATTCCGTTCCCTCCAATCCCATCAGCAAACCTTTTATTCATCATTTCCTCCATTTTTGCAGCAATTTTCTCTTCCATGGTCTTCCATTCGTTTCTCCATCTCTCTCATTCCCTCTGTTAAATCTCTCACCTTCTCAATCAATTCTTCATTCTCTCTCTCTTTCTTCCGTAAAGCTTCCTTATACCTTTCCACCTCCACCTGCAACTCCTCAACCGTAACCATTGTTACACTACTTTACTACTTTCTACTTTACTACTACCTTACACCTTATACTACGCCCCTCACCTATCCTTCGAGACAGCCCCACGTTGGGCGCCACAAATATGTAGCGGATTTTAAGTGAAATAAAAGCCGGAACTACAATAATTGAAATCAGAAAGGTGTGGGGTGCCTTCCAGGACAGATGATGGGGATATAAAGAAAAAACCAATACACCTTAAATTTATTAACAAAAAAAACAGACAAATGTATATTCCTTAAACTTACAATGTCCTAAAAATCCACACGATATCCTGACACCACCTTGCAAATTAAAATATATCCCACGATACGATAACCCGATACCACTACCATATACCACGCTACACTACTCTATACCCTTATGCAGTATTAGTCAAAATACCCTTATACAGTATATACCAAACCTACACCACACACCTTATTATTAGAAATATTTCCAACCCTAAAATTACCAAATTACCATTTAATAAATATAATAAATATAAATATAATATATGAAAAATCGAAATAGAAATATTAATTAATATATATTAACCAATAAATTCAATCTTAAAGAAAAAATATTAAATTTTCGAAATAGCCAAGTTAAGCAAATAGTTTTGTTTGTTTTAATAGTTTAGTTCAGTAGTTTGCACTTTACTGCACTTTTAATTAAGGTGTCTGTTCAAATTAGTAAATGTTTTTCCTTATTAGTAAATGTTATTCTCTAAATTTTCAAAGTGTTTATCTAATCTTTCTAATAAATGATTTTCAAATTTTCAAATGCTTTTACAATTTTCCAAAATAGTTTCTAAATTTTATTTTTAAGTTTTTCTAAGTTTTCGAATTGTTTTCTGTTTTTTTTTCAGGTTTTTCAAAATGTTTTCTACATTCGAATTCCCCTTTGTCACTTCACTTATCCTTGTAGTTTGTCTTTTACGTTTCGTTTTAAGTTTATTTCTTTTCTTACTCTCTTTGTTTTATTTTGTCTTTTTCGGTCTATCTCTGTCATGTGGTTTTTTCAGTTTGTAATAAATATCCAATAATTGATCCGTTCCCGGTACCAATATCCTCTTTAAACCCTTTGGGAACTTGGGAACCCAATCACAGAGACCAATCCGCAAACCAAATGCAACCAGACCAAATCGGGGGGAGAAAAAAAACTGAAATGATACAAAAAAGCAGCAATCCTAGCAATTAAACAATAACAATATAATATAAAGAAAAAATTATGAAAATAATAATAAATATTTAAGAAAAAATTAACTTTAAGAATCATTAATAAACAATAAACTCAGCAAATCTTAAAACAGTCAAATAATAAGTAAACTTTAAACATGGGTTAAACATGAATCAGTTAATGAAAATTATTAATAATAACTTAAATGAAAGTGAATGGAATGTAAATTTTAAAATAATAAAGAAAAAAAATCAAATAATTAAATAAAACAAAACCAACAAATTAGTAACTACCTGGCCAATGTTGTTGTTGTTGACCAGTTTTTTAGTCCTTTCCCTTTCCTCTAATCCAAATTCCAAACCGCAGTACTCTGACCTTGAAATTAACACACCATTAAATTGGACCAATACCAAAATCCTAGAGAGCAAAACGACTATGTTAAGAATACTATCCAATAATAATAATAAAAAAAATCAATTAAAACCATTAATTACCCTTACCAAAGAAATCTAAATAGCGAGCAAATCCACATTCATCCGACAATCCTTTGACCTGAGACATCCGAACGAATCCCGTTTACCATTCCTTATATAGATCCGGTCCCATTACAAAAATCTGAATCCTTTCATTAATTTTAAATCCGTAAATGTAAACCATATAATTTTAATCCTTTTAATTCAAATCCAAAATAAATTAAATTCTCTATATTTGCTATATTTGAAATCAATCTTAACTGAAAAATATAGAAGCAAATTACTTTATAAATAAATAAATAAATTAATTAAATGATTATGAAAATGGAAATTTAATTTAATTTAATTCACTTTTTTTTTAAAAAAAAATCACTAAAAAAAACACTGCAGCTCCGGGAACTTTCCTTGTTCGTGGACGTTCATCTTCTTTCAGACAGACACATCATCTTTTTCTCCCTTTCAATGCAATCAACCTAAGAGGAAAAAAAAAAGAATCAATTATGAGACATAATAAAAAAAATCCTACAAAACTAAATAGCCAAACCCCCACAACAGGGTTGGAAAAAGCCTGAGTTTTAAGGGAATGTGCTTACGTGCTGACACCACCCCTCGTTCAACTATATTCTCTATGTCTCAATACTAGCACTTTCCCTCAGTGTTGGAAGCACACACATGTCCAACCTATTCCGAAAAAAGGAAGCCGCTCTGATCCTTCTAACTATCGCCCTATAGCTCTCACTTGTATTCTATCTAAGATCTTTGAAACTCTTCTCAACTCTCACTTCTTAGACCATCTGGAATCTCATTCTCTTCTTTCCGATCGCTAGTACGGCTTTTGGTGTTCAAAGTCTACTGGCGATATACTTTCCTTTTTAACCGATCTATGGTTTTCCGCTCTTAGGAACTACTGGCAGACTTGCGTTGTGGCGCTTGACATACCCAAAGCATTTGACCAGGTATGGCACGCATCATTGCTCTCAAAGCTCCGTTCACTCCTTCTCTTTGCTTACCCATGTCTAGCTTTCCAAGTCGCTAAGCATCGGCTATGGTTGATGGGCGACTTCTTTCTGTCAATGGTGGGAGTTCCTCAGGGTTTTCGTCTCATCTCCTACTTTATTCCTACTTCATTAATGATCTTCTCACCTGCACATCTAACTATCCACTCACATACCGATGATGACTCAGCCCTTCATTCTTCAACTCATTTCAATTCTGCTCCATCTTTTACTTCCTAGAATTGCCTCTCGTCTTAATCTTTCCGATTCTATTCTCGCTGCTAGTTAGAATTTGCGGGTGGGGGTCGTCTCAACCTTGTGAAATTCAATTCTTTAAAAACCCAACTTCTACAAATCTCCCTCTCTAAAGCACCTTCCAACTTTCCTATCTCTTTGACGGTTCTTTCGTCTCTCCCTGTTGACAATATAAACATCCTTGGCCTTAACATAAAAAAATGTCTTGGAAACTTCATCTAGCCCGGTTGCTGGGCGGCCTCAAGAGAAACTTCAAGGAGTTCTGTTTAGACTTCTTGAACTTTTTTCCCTCTTCTCCCCGAAGTTACTCCAGCTATACAGGGGTCTCATCCGGCCTTGTACAGAGTACTGTTCTCATATCTGGGGGGCTCTGGTTTCACCCGGCTTTTTGGACAGGGTCAGTCAAAAGCCAAAGGCTTATAAACTGTTATGTACTTTCCAGTTCACTTTAACCTCTATCTTTGCGCGCTGCGATGTTGGTGCTTTATCTGCTTTTTCTATGGTATCACCCGCGGCGAAGATGTTGGGGAACTTACCAATAAGCGTACCACCACCTTTACGACGCTAGTAGCACAGGGGTGCTGTATCTGCGCACGAGTTTTGTGCTTGTAGATATTGGTAACTCCAGGCTAGTTTTCTGCGGTGTTTTCTTTTTCTTCCACCACTGTTCTGTGTAACTCTCTTCCATCTTCTATGTTTCCTGCTGAATTTAATCTCCTCTCTTTAAAGCCTGCGTCTATGTGCTCCTCTGCGTAATTTGCGCTAGCGGATGAAATTTTTGGCGTTGTACAACATCCCCTCCTTGAATAGGGCTCTGCCGTGAGTGAGGTGGTGATAGCTGTGAATTGAAGGCGGTTGCGTTGGCGATTAACGCTAACTTCGCTTCTTTACCGATAAGCGCTTTAATGATTAACGCCGTTAATTTTTTGTTAACGATTAAGAATTAACGACGTTAACTTTCTCATTAACGGTGCCCACCTTTGTGTATATATATATATATATATATATATAACCTTATATATATACTGCTCTTACCTTATGTAATAGCCAGCCCCTTCAGCTCTTTATAAATGCTCACCTCTTCACTTCAGTAACAACATATGCTAGCCAGCCATACATAGTAATATGTAACCAACATATAGCAACCAGCAGCCAGCCAACCCAGCCAACCAGCCCAGCCTTGCTTATGCTAACAGCAGCAACCCCTTAGCCAGCCAGCCCGCCAGCAGCCAGCCAGTCTCATATATATGCCTTATATATGGCAGCATATATGCTCTGCTATCTATATACTGCTGCTGCTGCTATATAACAAACTTATACTAGTTTTTAATTTTATTTTTGTTTTCAGTTTCTTCGTGAAGAATTGAACTACACAAAAGGCTTGGAAAAGCGTCAGAAAGCCTTTCATCATAATAATGATCAGCACATTTCTGTTCAAGAGTTGTGGAGTATATGGCTCGCCAATGAGGTACTTTTCTTTAAATTGTTTTGACAATATTGTACGTCTCTGTATCTAAATTAATTCATTTCACGATTTAGTTTATTATGGTGAATGGCATTTACCAATTTCACGCATAGCTTTCACATGGTAAGAGAGAACACCCCATCCTGTTCGTTTTGTTCTTCGTGTGATCCTCTTACTATCTCCCATATAGTTATGGGTTGCGACGCAATCTCAATCATCCGACTCAAGTCCTTCCCTGACATACTTACCATTCTTTTCCGGAATCACCTTGCTCATTTTTTATCCAATTCCCCTCATCTTTGAAGTGACAAAAATTTTGCATTCTTCCATGAGCTGAGCATCTTTTATCGAGTATAAACCTCTTGATACCGTTATTTTTTCCTCATTCTGTGTAGGAACGTCCCCTGTTGTTAGTTTTACTGACACGGTATAGCCGCTTTTTATGCGTGCAGTAATGCTTCCTGTACACATCCTCAAAAAAAAAAAAAAATAAATATCATGGTTTCGAGATTCTTGTGATTTCCTATATTTTCCTTTTCCTCTATTTTGAATACAATTTTTTATCCTTTTTTTTTAAAATTAACATTATATTTTACTGTATATTTTGTTTCAGGTACACAACTGGACAGTTGACCAGACAGTTGGATGGCTGCAACTTTCTGTTGAGTTGGATCAGTATATGGATGCCTTCTATGAAAATGCTGTCAATGGTTCAATGCTTCCCAGGTATTTTTGTTTGTGAGAGTATTCATGTTAATGTGTTTTTGGATATTTGATTCTTATATTTTAAATTTTTAATGTATTTTCAAATACTTCAAGATTTAAAATTATATTATTTGTTTTTATCTTTCACTAATACAATGTATCATAAAGGAGGTTAGGATTTTAATTATATTATGTAGTTTAGTTGTACGGAAATTCTGTTAATTCTGCAGAATATCTATTTTTTGAGATTTCTGATTAAAGTAGACTGGAAACTGCTACTGTGAAATTATTTCTACTTCCATCATTATTATCATCATCTTTTTTGACTGCAATTTGAATGATTATTTATTGAAAATTTTATTATATTTCTTAGCAAAACATATTTTGCTTATTGTTCACAGCAATGTTCTTTTCAATAAAATAAGTAATTCTGTTGAAAAAATCGGATCGGTATTACCCTAAAAAATATACTTGTAACATTTTATTTACAGCACATTTAAAGTATTTGTAATGTAAAATGTAAAAATATTAACATTCTCTTTTCCTTCAGCGCAATTACTCTTACTAAAGTTTAGTGGACATTTTTTGGTGTTAGGAAAATCTTATTTTGTTTGTCTCATTCTTAAGGAAATATTGATTGATCCATAACAACTTCAGCTGCGCAAAGCATACAAAAATGTAGTCCAAAAATTAATCGTTTGTCTTCTTTCACTGTACTATCGCTTTATGTACTATCGACAAAAGTCGAAAAGAAAGCACAGCCTTACCACCCCCTGTGTACCATTAATTAGTAAGAACTCGTCGCAGTCAGAAAATCCACCCTAGAGCTTCACGGGACCGCGACGGATCCTCAACTATGGTAAGTTGTTTTTTTTTTGTTGTGTTTGGTGTGCTTTTTTTTTTTGTTGTGTTTTTTTTTTTTTGTTTGTTTTTG
Source organism: Trachelipus rathkii (assembly GCA_015478945.1). Lineage (NCBI taxonomy): Eukaryota > Metazoa > Arthropoda > Malacostraca > Isopoda > Trachelipodidae > Trachelipus > Trachelipus rathkii. Next base: position 67,507 of record JABUQX010048314.1, read on the forward strand.
GGTTTTGTTTGGTGTGTTGGTTTTTGTTTTTGGGGTGTTGGGTTGTTGGTGTGTGTGGTTGTGGGTGTTGGGTTGTTTTTTGGTTTTTCGTTCATTTGTGTTTTGGGGTGATGTTCGGTTTTTGTGTGGTTGTTGTTTGCGTGTAGGGTTCGATGCTGCCCCTGTCCCGGTGGGCCAGCAACTCCAAGTACCGTAGCAGGCCCGGATGGTTCATCAACTGCGTCTTCCAACAATACGCATCGCTTGATTCTCGTCTCTATCATGCACCTTTCTTCTCGTCCTCTGCCAAACTACATTTCTCATCCTGCAGACATTCCTTTACTGACTCAATCCACTTTTTCTTCGGTCTCCCAGCCGGTCGGTTCCCAACACACTCACCATTATCACCATTATACATCCGCTAAACCAACCGACTATCATTCATCCTTTCCCCCTGACCAAACCATCCCAACATACTTTCAATTTATTCTCTCGTTTACCCCATTCTTCACACCATACAACTCTCAAATACGTTCATTCCTCATTTTTATCAAATTTCTTCACACCTTGCACGCCCCTAAGATTGGTCCATCTGAACACATTGAAACTTTAATCTATACTTCTTATTCCAGACCATAGTCTCACTACTATACAATAACGCAGGTAGCAACATACCCTCATGCAAGACCCTAGCGAACTCCAGACTCAGTCCTTTTACATTCACCAACGATTTAATTGCACGCAGCCACCTTCTGCCATTCACAAACTTTCCTACTATCACTCTGCATCATCCGTTCCCCTTCTCAATCCAACAATATACCCTAAATATTTAAACTCAGAACACTTGTTCCAGTGGCTCACCATCTAACATAACGTCACAACTGAGGACTGGTCTCTCGGGGCTCACAACATAAGCCTTACTCTTTTTTATCACGTTTACTTTCATCCCCGTTCCTTTTTTTTACACACCCGGCCAAATATCTCTACCAATCCTCTCAAACTCTCTTTAGATTCGCCACACCAAATCATCCGCATATAATTGGTAGGGCACCCTCCACTCATCTCCATTCTCCATCCAATTCTAACACATTTTCCTGCCACCCCTGCATTAGTAATTTTTTTATAACCCCTCCATATACAAAATTGAAATAACGAAGGAGACATAACCCAACCCTGTCTCACTCCACTATTAATAATAAAACAATAACTTTTGACACACATTTATTCTTACACACGCCTCCCCTATATCCTCATACATACTTTTTGATTTCCATTCAAAGCCTACCACGAACACCATATAATCACTAAACACCTGCCATAGAAAAGGGCCCTTTTTCCCCCTAATTTTAAACCCCTAATCATACGCCTGTGGCAAATCCATAAAACCTAAATACTATTTATTTTTCTTCTCCCTCATTTTGTCAATCATTTGTTTCAATGTAAAGATTTGATCCACACATCCTCTACCACTCCCTAACGGCACCCACTTCTCCAATCAGTCCTTCAGTCACTCGACGCACTCTTTCGACCAAAATACCAGCATATATCTTCCCTACAACACTCAATAAACTTATTCCCCTATAATTTCTACAGTTTCCTTTATCTCCCTTACCCTTATATAAGGGTACTATTACTGCTCTCCTCCAATCCCTATTCTATTTAGATTCTATTTAGGATTAATCTTTCAAGTACTTTGGATATTGTAGAGAACAGTGATATAGGTCTATAGGTCTATAGGTCTAGGTGGTTTGGTTTTAGTATTAGATTTATTTGTGCGTCTTTCCAGAATGGAAGGATTGTGTTGGTTTGCCATTCTACATTGAATATTTGGGCTATGGTCGCGAGGACTTTGGTTCTCAGATGTCTGATATGAGTATTGATATTTTGTCTGGTCCTTCTGCTTGTGAGTTTTTGAGATTTTAGGTGGTGTTCGAGTACTTCTAAGGGAGTGAATGGGAAAATCTTTTTTGTGGGATTGTGGGATTATGGTTGGTTTTAGAATAGTGTAACATAATATTACCTTGATTTTTTGGGACTAGGATTTTGTTGTTATGTTTACAGATGGCTTCGTGGGTTGGACGTTGGAGGAAGTTGTTTTGTTTTTATTGTTTGGAATATTTTTGTCATATTGGTTTTATGGTTTAGTGTTTGAGTGTACTTTTGCCAATTTTTATTCTTATTTGAGTGTATTAGGTTATTTATTGTTAAGGTTGTGAATTTGGTTGTCTATTTTGTCTGAGGGGGGAGGGGGTTTCTTTGTTTTATTAAGGTGTCGATTTCTGGTGAGAAGTTGGGATTAAAATGTTTGCAGTAGCCATGAGAAATGTATTTTTGATGTTTTTAGGATTGTTTTGTTGTAATGTTGTATTGCTTTGTTTAGAGATGGAAAGTCAGTTATTTGGATGGATTGTAGATCTTGTTCAATAAGGTCGGTGAAAGCTTGCCAGTTCGCTTTCTATAGTTGATATGTGTTTTTTTTGAATGTGTGTGTGTGTAGGCTGTTTATATAGAATTGTGATTAGAATTAAAATGTGTTCGGAGGAGAGAGTGGTGGAATGTTTGCCAAGTTGTGATGACTTGTATTTGGGAGGGGGGGAGCAGAAGGATATGGCGGGGGATGTGGAGTTGTGATTATGTTGGAATGGTCGTGTGGTGGGTTGGTTTCTGTTATTGTGGATACTGAGTAAGTTGTCTAGGAGTGTTTCAGCTATATCTCGGAATAGATTTGGTATATAATTCTGAGGACAGTGTTGAAAAGTGGATGGAGGAATTTGGAAATTAATTAGATTCTATGTTTTTATATTGATTTTAATTTCTATTGATTGGTACGTGGTGATCTGGTCTTTGTTCATGATGTGTTGTGTGTGATTTGAGGTGGTTTGGAATTGAATGTTTTTGTGTATGAAGGTAACAAGGCTATTTTTTTTTTTTTTTTTTTTTTTTTTTTTTTTTTTTTTTTTTTTTTTTTTTTTTTTTTTTTTTTTGTGTGTTTTTCTTAGGATTGTGTTGTTAGGAAATTCAGTGAGATAGGTGTTTTGTGTGAGATTAATTTCCTGTATAAGTGCTATGTTTATATTGTATTTTATTAAGGTTTGTTGAAGTTCTCTATGTTTATTTGTTTTTATTCCATTAATATTTTAATGAAAGTATGTTGATTGATTGTGGAAGGATGGGGGGTGGGGGGGGAATGCGTTGGGTTGTGAAAAAAAACCGTCGGTTTTTTTTAATTTGTTTTTTTTTTGAAAAAAAAATAGTTTTTTTTTTAAAACAAATTGTTTTTTTTTGTTTTTTTTTAAAATTACTCTTTTTATGTATATTAAAGATGTTTTAAATTATACAGTAGTACCAATACCCCTTCTAGGCCTAAATATTGACTATTAATACAGATTTTATATATAAAGTGTATATATATATATATATATATATATATATATATATATATAGAATATATTATATATATATATATATATATAATATATATATTATATATATATATATATATATATATATATATATATATATTATATATATATATATATATATATATATTCAAAAAAAGGATGGTAAACAGGTGGTTTTGGGGTGTCAGAGAAAATGAGATGGTAGGATGGTGATTTGATTTCTGTGAACGGAGAGGTGTGTGGTGTAAGTAATACTTTCCTTTAAACAAGAGTATCCATAAGTAATAAGTATTGTGGTTGGTAAGAGATGGTATCGAAGTGGAAAAGTATGATTGATTTTGTGTTGGTGAAGAAAGGAGATGTTGAAGTATGTGTTGGATATTAAATCAGTGGAGGGGTTTAGGAATGGGATTATCGGAATCATATATGTTGTTCTATGTAAAATTAAAGTTAGTGGGGACTTGAATGGAGAGGAAAGGTGATACGGAAGGAAGTGGGTAAAATTAAGAGTGAAGTTTAGTGAACAAGGTAAATAAGGATAAAGTATGTAAGAACGCTCGCAGTAAATCAGTTGAATGTGAAAACAAGTTGAAACTGAATAAATCTGGAAGCAAAATGAAGGAAGCAATTGTTAGCAGGCAAAAGAAGTATTGTGGGTGTGTGCTAAGTAGGAAAGTAAGAAATGACAGCAGTGGAGGTGGTGGATGAATAGGTGTGATGCAAGCGGTTAAAAGTAAAAAAGAAGCCTGGTTGAATGTACTATAAGCAAATGATGAAGTTTCAAAAGAAGATGCTTGGAATTAATAAAGGAGGGAAAAAGGAATGCTAAAAGATGCATACGTAAGAGAAAAGAAGAGGTTAATGAAAAGTTCGGAAGGAGGATGAATGGGGACTACAGGGAATAGGAAGCTCTTCTGGAAGGAAGGCGCGAAAGGTTTAAGAATTAGATAGGGGAACCTGCTCAGATAATGATAGAGGAATGGTGTTTTTGTAACCTGATGAAATGGATGTGAGTGGAGTGTGGGAAGAACACTTTGAAAATCTGTATAATATTGGCAGTAATGAAGAGGTGATATGACTGTGTGTTGGGTTTGATAGTGCAAGAAGGAATAGGTTTATTTTGGATGAGGTTATTAGCACAGAAGGGAAATGGGTAGAGTGAAGAAAGTTGAAGAATGGGTAAATCTGCAGGTATATAGATGAAAATTACTGGTGAAATGATCAAGAACGGAGGCAAGATGTTGATTGATTGGATTTGGAAGTTGTGTTAATAAAGCGTTTATGGAGGGTATAGTTTCGAGGGATGGAGGAGAGCAGTAATGTACCCTTATATAGGTAAGGGAGATAAAGGGAACTGTGGAAATTATAGGGTATTTAGTTATTGAGTGTTTGTAAGGGAAGATATATGCTGGTGGTTTGTTGGTCGAAAGAGTGCACCGAGTGCTGAAGGACTGATTGGTGAAGAACAAGGTGCTTGTAGAAGTGGTAGAAGGATGTGTGGATCAAATCTCGAAATTTTAAGCAAATGAAAAAGAAAATGAGGGAGAGGAAGAATAAATTGTATTTAGGTTTTATGGATTTGCAACAGGGGAATCATAGGGTTAATAGGGAAGG